>JAHPZR010006318.1:85000-97500 GCA_019787425.1 Platygyra sinensis
ATACTTGCAACAATTGTGATAAGTGTTTTAGCAACTTGTCAAATTGCAGGCAACATGAACGAATGGATACCGGAGAAAAGCCGTATACATGCAAGCATTGTAGAAAGTGCTTTAGCCAGTCATCCGAGTGCAAGAGACATGAACGAACACACACAGGAGTCAAGCCATTTACATGCAAGGATTGTGATAAAGGCTTTAGTCGTTCATCAGATTTCAAGCGACATGAACGAATTCATACAGGAGTGAAGCCATATACTTGCAAGCATTGTAATATGTGCTTTAGAAGCTTTTCAAATTGCAAGCAACATGAACGAATTCACACAGGAGAGAAGCCGTATACGTGCAAGTTTTGTAAAAAGTGCTTCAGCCAGTCGTCACATTGCAGGAGACATGAACGAACTCATACAGGAGAGAAGCCGTATACGTGCCAGCATTGCGAAAAATGCTTCATCTCCTCGTCTGTTTTTAAGATACATGAACGAATTCACACAGGAGAGAAGCCATATGCATGCAACTACTGTAAAAAAAGCTTTAGTCAGTCATCAGATCGCAGGCAACATGAACGAATTCATACAGGAGAGAAGCCATATACATGCAAGCATTGTAATAAGTGCTTTAGCCGCTTATCCTATCGCAAGAAACACGAACGAATTCATACAAGGGTAAAGCCTTATATGTGTAATAATTGCAATGTGCGCTTCAGCAACTCATCAAGTTGGAAACAACATGAACGAACTCACGAGGAGTTTAGCCTTGCAAGCATTGTAAAGAGTGTTTTAGCCAATCATAAGATTGTAAGCAACATGATCGAAACAACTTGAAACTGAGTCTAAATGTTCTCCTTTTCTTGTCTTGTTTGTTTCGTTTCCTCGGAAACTAAAAAAGGAAGTAAAAGTGTCATACAGGTAGAAATAATTGGTGACTTAAATGGTTCCAAGTCAGACTGAAACGATGTATTCTGGAGAAAAGGAGATATCTGTTTCCTTGCTTGATTTAAATGTGATTGAGTTCACAGCTAAGACGACATAATTTTGGTCACCGTCAATTAAAACACTTGTCAGGAATAACAATCTCGTCTTTTCTGTGGCTGTTTAGGAGAAATGAAGGGAGTTTTGTGAAAGTTAACTAATTCATCATATTGTATTTTAATTAACGTTGGAATATTGAAAATTAGGTACAATATGGCTTTCTTAAAAGGTTTTCTTTATATCGTAGGTGGCGATATTTTCCAGATTTAGTTGAATTTCGTCAAATTTTCCGGCACAATTCGAGTAGTTTTACTTTTAAGAGCGCGCTTTCTTTAAAAGATACGAAAATTTATATTTTGACGTACCGCAGCATTTCAAGAGCTGGTAACCATGAAAACACCAAAAGCATTTATATTTTATAGCTTCATAATATTCAAGCAAAAGTGGCGAAATAATTGCTCAACTGTTTTCACACATAAGACGTCCTTTCGTATACCGCCTTACAACAAAACGTACAGAAGGCCTCAAATGATTTTGCCTCTGAGCGTTATTTAGCCTCACACACAGTAATTCGCATTTATGAAAGTTTGGCGAGGCTGTGATGCCCGCTTCTCAAGTCACTTACCCTTAGACCAAATTCTGCGATTTTTCTACCCCATGTTTGACCTGAGCCTTAAATTGATACCCTGTTTCAGTCCTGCCATAGTTCCCTAGTTCAGGATTATGTTAAAGGTATTGCGAATGGTTCTAGCTGCTGGTGTTATCTGGCGATAATGATGGAAAAGGTAGCTTCCTCTAGAAAACGTACTCAATTCAAGACTAGAGAGCAGAAGCCATTCCTAGTTTGAGACCAAAATGACCAAAATCGATGGCTCTATTTCTGGCCAAAATGTCTTATCAAAAAACCCCTACCCTTTGGAGCTGGACATGCCTATATAGCCGATATATATTAACAATAGCCTCCATTTGGTGCGAAAATATGCTAGGAAATTTGTCCGCAGACATTATCTGTTCCGAGAAGCGAACAGTTTTCCGAGAGCGTGGCTTGAGGAAATCTGAGTATTAGCACAAATCCCCATCACACCGGGATTTCTCACGCGCAAAATATCAAAACCCCAGCCATTCTCAGACTTTGAATATTTTTCCGGAAACGAAACACTATTTCTTTCGGAGAAGTAACTCCGAAATAGTATGTAAGACAGCGTCAAAATTCGAAAAAGAAATGTTAAAAATTGACCGTCGTATCGTTCACGTCCTCTCGAATATGCAGAATGTGGCTATTTCGCGTTGATGCTTTGTGAACTTTAGTAAACAACGGCAAAAAAATGAACAGAGAGTTTATTATTCAAATTTCATACACTGTAGGAATTCCAATTTTCTGATTAGTTGGTTTGTACCACGTGACACTGGGTTATGACAAAACAACCTCCTTGACGTCATTATCGTGGTGTAATAGCCGTGGTGTATACACCACTGTCATTACACCATGGCTTCGGCTGACTCCAACTTTGACGATGTTTCTTGGCGGTGTATTCAATTTGAATAATAGAAATGTTAATGCACTCATTGCTCGTAAATTATCGGGATTTACCTGCACTCGTTCACTAACAATGAACGAGAAATTTTCAATACCGCACTCGGCGGTCTCGTGCAGTATTGAAATTTCTCGTTTATTGTTAGTGAACTCGTGCAGGTAAATCCCGATGATTCACTCGCTGAGTGCGTTAACCTGTAAATAACGCACGCTTACAAAGTCATTGTCATTGTCACAGTCATTAATTTTCAAATTAAACTCCCAAAACTCACTAAAACGAAATAAACGGCCAAATAATGAACAGCCAACGAGAACAAAACAAACGAAAGCCCAGTCGAACAAAAGGACGGCTGAGAAGGCAGAGAACATCTCCGCTATTAAAATCAAAATATACCTATTTGACATATCAAAGCAGGTAAGGGACTGGTCAAAAAGTATTGGGGGTGGGCCGGAGCAGAGAGGGGGTGGGTCATCAGTTTTTGAACCCTTGGTAAGGGGTGGGTCATACAATTTTCAGCTACCCACAGGGGTGGGTCATCCTGTTTTTTTTTAATGGGAATTGGCACACATTTGACACAATCTACAACAAAGGTAACTCTTTTTGCACAAATAAAAGCAAGTGACACACTCAAACACCAACCCACGATCGGGCATGCGCACAGCCATATCACTCAGGTAGTGGCAGCCATAGACAGCAAGGCACCCCTTTATTAAAGCCCCAACTCCACACAACACATGTGGGAGCTGTTGGCTATGCGTAAAGAACTTGACAGGCTGTGGGTTGGTGTTGGAGTGTGTCACCTCCTTTTATTGTGTTATAAAATAAAATCTTTTCAGTTACAAAGGACAAAAACTTTTCAAGCCGGATTTGAAAAAGTACACTTGGCTGGTGTACAAATAAGAGATGGTAACTTATGTATTGTAAAATCTGGACAAAAACTAAGGGATTGAGCAAGTAGTCCCAGGACAGAAATAATCAAAATACTGCACTCGGTTGACATGCTGGTATACAAGAACACCAAATGGCCAACTTGTGTCTACATGATTAAAACTATAACACAGTGGTGATGTATTTTTAATCAAGATACGATGGACGAAAACCGAAGAGTTGATATGATCTTGGGTCTACATGCTATTTTTTCCCAAGGATACGGGACACATGCACAAGGATCTGGGAGCTGTCTGACTATATTACTCCCAGGACTCACTGCAGCCGTTTTCTACATGAATCACTGTTCTACGTGCCTTGAGGCCTAGTGTGAAAAGTAAAAGGTCAAGTTTTCTGAGAGTTTACAGTCATGACTTAAAGTTGCAAGGGTAATGGAAAACAATATAATTTTTGCATAATTTTGCATTGTTGTTAGGAAATAAATCTAAAACGTGAAGAACATTACAATTTCATCCACAAAATGTGTTTTTTTTCGGATTACGCAGCCAAATATGTCATGTCTCATTGATGGGAGGGGGGGTGGGTCATGTGATTTTCAGCCTCTATTTAGGGGTGGGTCATCTGTTTTCTAACCACCACATTTCGAAATGCTCCGGCCCACCCCCCCCCCCCCCCCCTGTACTTTTTGACCAGTCCCTAAAGTTTATGAACTTAAAACTGTTTCTTTGCGACCGCAACCTGAAGCCGCTCTAGCCCTAGTTTGTTATCGGTCGTCGCGTTTGTAGCTTAAGGTGCCTAATATCCGACCGCGTACAAACTTTGAAGCACCAGGATTGACTGAATTCCGAAGAAAAGAGGACATATTTGTTCAGAAAATTAGCTAGGCCTAGGCTGGTTAGAAAGGGTAACAAAATCATGTGGGGTTGGTGAGCAGCTTTGTATTCGAATAGTGGGCGGCGGGGTGGTCTCATGGTTAGTGATCTCGTCTCCGGATCAAACGGTCCAGGTTCGAGCCCTGGTTGGGGACATTGCGTTGTGTTCTTGGGCAAGATACTTTACTCTGGTAGTGCCTCTCTGCGCCCAGGTGTATAAATGGATACCGGCGAACTTAATGCCGGGGGAACCAATAGTCGCTTCATGCCAGTGAAACCGGGATGAGCTCCAGCCTGATGAGCCATTTAGTTTGTACACAGACTTTCCCTTTACCCTTGGTATTTGGATTAACAAAGCATAAGGAATATACGAGCGAATATAAGAGCAAGAGGAGAAGCATAAAACTGGCTTGACAGCTTGACCTTTGAGACATGAAGGGATACCCTACTCACACAGAGAAAGAAGGGAAATTAAAACAAACATTTTACTGACTGTTGGAGTGAAAATACGCCACAGAATTTTTTCAAACAATGCAGTTCCGGATTTGAACGATAATTCTGGCGGATCGACGGATTTAGAGAAAAAATGACACGGATCAGCGGATTTACATATCCCTATTCACCCCCCTCATCGTTCTATCACCTCTTTCATTATTCAGAACGACATTAATTGTAGCTCCATCAGAAACTGAATTGCTTATGCTAATGAGCCAAATATTGTAAACAGGGATTCCCCTATAGAGTTGTTTTCAAACTCTGGCCAATCTGGCACAAAAAATCCAGTGAAGCAATCAAAACTCGAAGTAAATACATTGCGCTGATGCGCTTGTAATCTACTTGTCTTAATTTTTGAGACAATCGTGTGGTGTAGTCACGCGACAACAATTACCCTTCTTTTCTCAAGCAAAAACCGTTCTCTTCATGGGGTTAATCCGAAACTTCTTATAAATTAGGAGCTTTCATTATTAGGACTGATAGTGGAGATCGCACAATCACTCACCTCTCCAAAATCGTAACCCACCTGTACTTCAACCAGGTTGTTTTCAGAAACCTCCCCTCCCCATGCCCTAGGTAAAGTCTGCATACGAGCCAAGTGGCCCATCAGGCCGGAGCTTATCTCGGTTTCCTTAGCATGAAGCGACTGAGAGTGTTTCTACTCCCCCCTGAATGGGATGATGTCCATTAAATTCGCCGGTACCCATTTATACACCTGGGTGGAGAGGGGCACTGTGAGAGTAAAGTGTCTTGCCCAAGAACACAACACAATGTCCCCGGCCAGGGCTCGAACCCGGACCACTCGATCCGGAGACGAGCGCACTAACCATGAGGCCACCGCGTCTCCCTCCCCCATGGGGTTAATCCGAAACTTCTTATAAATTAGGAGCTTTCATTATTAGGACTGATAGTGGAGATCGCACAATCACTCACCTCTCCAAAATCGTAACCCACCTGTACTTCAACCAGGTTGTTTTCAGAAACCTCCCCTCCCCATGCCCTAGAAGGCCACTATTCCGCCCTCAACACACGGGTATCTGTTATTTCTATAATGCTTGTGATGGAAGAAAATAGAACGAGAAACACTCAAAAGATTCGCGGGAATGATGAATGAGGAGACTGATCAGATGTGACACTCGACCAAAACCAAATATGACAAAAGAGGTGCACGGGGCGTTGCTAGGAGAGTACATGGTGCTCCATGTGTGGGGAACAATTTAGCCTGTTCCAGGCCCTGGGTGGTTGGGGACGAACGAAAATTCCTCGGCTTAGTCCTCTCTCGTTTTTCCTCCCGCTCGCCCTCTTTCCTCCCCAAAAACCGAGAGCCTGGTACAGGCTAGGGATCATTTAAAAGCAAGACAGCCAATGAGCCATCAGAAAGCTTTTTGAAACGAGGAGTAAATTAAGAGGTCAGCTCTACAAAACAAAGCATTGCAACTCTGGGAAAGATGATGACGGAAGCCATTGAAACAGATTTTCGCGATGATCTCACCAAGAACAGTCATCACAACCTTTCAACTAGGAAACATTTCAACAAAGTATAATTATGAAAAATGAGGTTACAATTATATGAATTGTCCTTTCAACTCTATCTGTCAACTCTAAATTGAGATGACCGGAACTGGTGGACTTTGCGATCATTTTCACTTCATGCTATTCATGCTACAGAAAAGCTTTGGCCTGGCTCGTATGCCTGCACCTTACCTGTGCCTTTTACCCTTGGTACTCGGATTTACAAAGTATAGGAAATATTTCACCCCTCCAAGACCTCCAATTAAGAGCAAGAGGAGGAGTAATAGAAAAAAAAAGCAAAAACGACCTTGCTTGATAGAGTAGTTTTCAAATGATTGTTGTTGCCCAATCTGGCACAGTAAAATCCAGTGTACTAATTAAAACTTGAAGTAAATAATGATGCAGCTGATACACCTTTACTCCGCTTGTCTCTTTACGGGGTTACCGAAGGCGAACCCCGTCGAAAAATGGCTGAATTGCGTAATCGCTGACTAATAGGCATTGTGTGGATCTTTGTTTTCGACCGTCTAAAAGAATCTATTCTTGATCGAGGAGAAGCTGTTAATTTGTATAGGGTCAGCTTTTAGAGTGGAAACGTCAGGTTTACTTTATAGTGCATAAACCAACTGATTTCAGACTAGACTTATCAATTGGAAGAGTTTATACTGGAGATCTTTAGAGTGAGACCTTCAGACTGGCAAAGCAGGACGCCGAAAGTGCATGTTAATTTGAGTGAGTAACAATATGGTCAGTGGTGATGAAAGTGCGAAGAAAGGTACACAGTTGTCTCTTACTGAACGGCAAAGCTATAATACTAAAGAATCAAAAATACAATTGAGACTCGATATGTTCCGTTTATTTGCTCTAAATGTATTGCTGTTTGCCAGCTTAAAATGCACAAACGCTTTCGTGAACCCAGCGGAATCCCTGTCGAACATCTATGTTTATTGCGAACTTTTTTCAAAAAAACTGTGCCAAGTTCCTCCAGGATACACCAGTTTACAAAGAAATATGCACTCTACCCGCTACAATCAATATAGTAAAAAAGGGAATAAAATATTCCCTGACTCTCATAAATGCAGCCCAGTTACGCTTCCTAAAGCGTCTTGGTTTTTAGACATTCGTGTAGGGTAGTGTCGGCGAAACTTAGTACTCTTTGATACTCAAGCAAAACCCGCTCTATTCAGAGGGGAATTCAAAACATCTTAGAAGCTGTCATTATTAGGACGAGTAAAGGGGGTAAGTTTCTAAAGAAACTATGGTGCTGCGTCGGTGGGAGTATAACAGGATAATTTGGTTTTTTTTTTCAGCTGAGTGGATCAGTAATGTGAATTGAAATTTGGATTCGCTGTGACGAAGGGCTCGCGCTCGAAACGTCAGCTTTCGAATCTCTTTACGGTGGCCAATTCACATTATCAACTCAGTTGATAAAAAAAAACCAAATTATCCCAGTATTAGGACTGACTGATAGTGGGGATCGCAAAATCACTTAGAGCGTCTTGCAAATATTACCCACCCACCAAAATCGTAACCCAACTGTACTTCATCCATTTATTTTCAGAAACCTCCCCTCCCACGCTTTTGACGGTCGATTTTCCACCCTCAACACACGGCTATTTGTTATTTCTATAATATTTGCGATAAAAGAAATATAGAATGGGAAACACAAAACATTTGAGGGCATGATGAATGAGGAGACTGGTCAAATGTGACACTCAACCAGTAAAATGACATTGAAGACCAAATGTGACAAAAGAGATGCATGCATGGGGCTTTGCTAGGAGAGTACATGGTGCTCCCTGTGTGGGGAACAATTTAGTCTGTTCCAGGCCCTGGGTGGTTGGGAACGAACGAAAATTCCTGGCCTTAGTCCTCCCTCGCTCTTTTCTCTCGTTCGCTCTCTTTCCTCCCCAAAAACCGAGAGTCAAGAACAGGCTAGGGACCATTTTACAGCCAGGCAGCCAGTGAGCCATCGGAAAGCTTTTTGGAACGAGGAGCATATTAAGGTGTTCTACAAGACAAAGCTTTGCAGCAAAAAAAGAGATTCTTAGATACTGACCTTTGAGCTTTGATGAGCTCCATACACATGCATACAGAAGGTTGGGAACTTGATGTGTTGCACACACCAGTGTGTGACGACAACTTAAAGCCATTGAGCCGACCAGATGAGCCAATATTAGAATTTTAATGACCAGAATAGTAATCATTCGTTGAGAATTACAGAGTCACTGAAAAACATGTGGTGAATGCTGTGAGAAGTACTTATATTACGAAAAAAAAACCTGTTGCTGCCAATTTACGCGGGAAGGAGAGCGGACAAAAAAAATCAGCATAGAAGGGAAAATATATTGAATCATGTGTACGAATGGCAAAAACTTGTTGAAGAACAGAAGTTAGACCCGCTGTGTATGAGCTCGATAAATGTTTGAGTGTGCACAACTGCATCACAAAATTGCCAAAATATGGACTATTTTCTTCCTACAATATTTATTTTTAGAAAACAGTCCGAAGAAAATACGCGTTTCTATAACTCGATGGAGACACAGAACTACAATGCACGAACTGTTGATGTAATGAAGGCGCGAGCAAAAGAGAATTTACCTTTTGATAATAAAAGTAAACAAGTTGTTTTCCTTTTTCTGGTCGCGGTGTTTTCTAAAAGAAATAGAAAACGTGTTCACTGTGTTTCTATCGAGTTAAAGAAGCACTCGTGAAAGTAGTCTGAGAGAACTTGAAAAAGCTTTGGAAATACTCGCAGCATTTCTCGTCTTTCACGTTCTCCCAAACTACCACTCGTGTTCCATAACTCGATGGAAACACGATACATGTTTTCTATTTCTTAAACTGATGGAAGTGTCAAAAATCCTGATAGGGAAAAAAAGAGAACGAGGAAACTTTGGCAGAATTAAGTTTGGCTTACTGTCGTTCGCTAGCAAAATGTCAGCTAGTACATACAAGCCAGTTACATTAAACGAATTAAGCTTTTCTCGTTTGCCATATTATAAACATCTTATCAACAGAGCTTTAGTCGGTCTGTATGGGATAATCTTGACCTTGGTCGTACGTGTACAGACCCCACTGCGTTCGGTCCGAACTCACGACCTTGGTCGATATTCTCCCATACAGACCAAGAGGTCGCTTACTAGGTGTTCGACTGTAAACTTAAAATTGCCAATCATGAAAGTAGTAGGAATAGGTTAAATCAACCTGCTGTGGAAAGTAACAGTGATCATTCTATTGAATCTACCAGCTCAGATTAAACTGACATTGATGAGCTGCCTAATTCATCTGATTCTGACAGCTCAAGTGACTCAGAGTGATCAGCACGTGCTTACTGTGCAAGTAAGTATTAGCAACGGCTAGCGCTCGAGATGCATCTACAGTTCAAACCGGCAACCCTCGAGGAAATTGATAGCTGGTTGCCCCTTAGAGGGAGCTGGTTAGCAGACGTTGACTCAGCATTTGATTCCAAGACCTCTTCTTCACAAAGATAATAAAGCACTATTTCAGGAGTTTCAGCATGTTCAGACAACCTCCCCCACCCCCTCCCATAAAACGGCTCATAGTTTGTGATCTGCCTTTTCAGCTTAGCTCAGCTTCTTGAATAAAATGTAACTCAACCAGCCCTTCCTCTCCCCCCAGCCCTCATGGCGACATAAATAAAAGCCTCTTTAAAGTTTGTTATTTTAGGATCAATATAAACGACAATCGGTCTTTTTCAAGTTATTTCAAGTTCATTTTGTCAGGTCGCTGAAGAAATTTGCGATCAGTAAGGGTCCAGTAACATTTGACACACGAGCGGCTCTGTTTCTCATGTGCTGTAGAGCAATTATAAATAACTTGACCCGGATACAGCAGGTTTGAAATAACAACAGCAGAGCGACAAACCAAACAGATTAAGTTCTTGAGCAAAAATACTCCACAAATTTCAGCTAGATAACACTTGTAGATGGTCGTGGAATGGGAAGAGACTCAGAAAGACCTTTTTTGTATTTGGGATTTGATTGCTAGAAAGGAACGAATTACTGGGGTCTACTAAGGCAGCTTGAAAGAGAGAACCGCTCGCTGTTCCATTAATTTTTGCTGATGTTTCGCTTTTTCCTGTTCAAGTCAGACCGAGTGGATTATAACATGGGACTGCCGGATGCTTAAGCATAATGTCTGGCCATAATATAATCTTATGTAAATAAAAATGCTCCTTGTAGATTTGCCAATATAATGTGTATCTGTGTAACGCACGAACAGCGAAACAGGGAGCCACTGACGGCTCAGTGTGCACACAATGTTTCGATTGTCACGCGAATGAAAGCGCGGGAAAAGTTTCGATTTGTTCCCAGGTCCCTGCTATTATGACCATGAAACTGGATGATTGCGAGAAATTTCACCCTGGAAGAAGATAGATAGTTCAGTGTGGGATGGCCCATGACCTATCGTCTTAGTCGTGCCAGTGGAATGTCGTCAAGAGTAATTATTACTTACTATCGTTTTACAGTCAATATCCCTGCAAATACCCTGAATAATGCAAAACCACACTGGCATTGCGATGAGAGCCGGATCTTTTTGAGACCTAAATCTGCAAAATACGTTAGATAATAAGTAGAAACAGTAGCTGCTAAAAGGTTTGTCTTACAAAAAGGCGCAAAGAACCTGTGTATATTCTAGTCAATAATTTGTATATTCAACTGTGTTTTTGTATCTAATTTCTATTTTTTCCTTGTCGCCTGATCAGTCGTCTGTTTACTACTTATCAACTTCCGACACCCTAGACCCTCGTACTGTAATCTCATCACATGGACACGAGACGTAATAAAATGCAAACCTTTTAACATTCTCCAATCAAACAGCAGACGTTCTGTTAGCAACTTTTGGCTGTTTGTACATCTCGTGAGTTCTGAGCTAGATCGACAACCCACGCCACTGGTAGACAGGGATACAGAAAGGTGAGTTTTTGCAAACGTTTAATTGTAAAAATTCATTGAATAGCTTATCTTAAGATCGCAATTCTATCATTAGAATTAAAACTGTTAGTTTGGCTTTTGCTGTTTGTCTGAATTTCCAGACTATGCCACAGATTGTTGAGGTTTATCATCTATGTCGATTTATACAATTGCCACACTGAAGTTTTTGGCAGAAATTACATGATAAATTTCGAGCAAAACTAAAACGATCGACGCTAAGTTAAAAGTACGAGGAAAAGTTACAATTTATAAGCAGGAGAAATGATTTCCTTCGCATACTGATGAAATAAGACCTGCTCATCAACTACCGCCCGGAAAATACGGGGGCGTGCGCGTATGCCTTGTGTTGTTCTACGGGGGGGGGGGGAGGAGATGATGGGCACTGTTGAATGCCCCGTGTGCCACCAGAAACTGCTGGAGATGATGACGGAAGCCATTGAAGTAGATTTTAGCTGTGATCTCACCAAGAACACTTATCATAACCTTTACTAGGGAACATTTCACAAAGTGTAATTATGAAAAATGAGCGTTATAAAAATTGTGTGAATTACCCTTTCAACTCTAAATTGAGATGACCGGTACACTGTTGGATTTTGCGATAATATTTGAAGCATTTGCGAGGCGATGCGATGTGGCGGCTGGTTGTTGGCAGAGTTTCAAGCTGCAAAGCCGGTGAACCAAACTTGCACAGTCCAACTAAAAGTGAAGTAGATCAAGGGCATAGTTGTTTAACTTTGGCCAGGCAAAGCAATTTTTTAGACAGTTTATAACAGGAAAAACAGCCTGTTATTAAATATGACTTTCACAGCCGGTTTTTTTAGAAGTTCATGATCAGTGAAAATGAATCTCGTTGAATTTCGTTAAATTTCGTGCACCACATAGATTTCGTGAAGGGGTTTAGAGTGTCCCCTGAGTGTCTAGTCCCTTGCGTGCCATTAGGGATTCATAATCGAGCTTTCGTGTCTGGAGTAATAATAATTCATCTACAATGCACAGCTGCTTACATTTCAATAGATATAAACTTAAAATCTCCGAATTACGATACAGTCTTTATGTGAAATTATGCATAATATTTGTCATACTGTTAGAACTCGGTTAAAATGTTAAAATGCTGCGAATACAATCTGAGTACTCAGTTAAGCGTTCTTTGGATTGTTTTTTCATCTTTAAACCCCATTCATGACCAGACACCTGACGCTCGCTCAGTATTCTACCTGTGGTTTCTAGTACATTAGTCTACTCTATTGGCATGCACGCTTAGCTTGCAAAACA
>JAHPZR010006318.1:102500-107500 GCA_019787425.1 Platygyra sinensis
ATTTTGATAGACAATACAGTCTTAATGTGAAATTATGCATAAATAT
Source organism: Platygyra sinensis (assembly GCA_019787425.1). Classification (NCBI taxonomy): domain Eukaryota; kingdom Metazoa; phylum Cnidaria; class Anthozoa; order Scleractinia; family Merulinidae; genus Platygyra; species Platygyra sinensis. The sequence goes on from JAHPZR010006318.1 coordinate 102,547, forward strand.
TTGCCATACTGTTAGGACTCGGTTAAAATGTTATTATGCTGCAATGCAATCTGAGTAGCTCAGTTAAGCGTTTCTTGGATTGTTTTTCATCTTTAAAACCCCATTCATGACCAGACACTTTTGACGCTCGCTCAGTATGTCTACCTAGTTTCTAGTACACCAGTCTATCTATTGGCATGCACGCTTAGCTTGCAAACAATTCCTTCATTTGCACGCAGCAGAAAGTACACATTATTGGCACGAACGTTAGGTAACGTGATCTCTTAATTCAATTTTTTGTCCAACGGCCCGAGAGAGGTTTCGAGTTTTCTTATTTTTGCCCGCGCGTATACAGACGTCTTTATTAAATTTGACCTTCACCTTATTGTTGTGTGTAGCTGTCTCCTCCAAGATTTTGCTTTTGCCAATTCACATATTCTAACAGATCCAAATCACGGCCTGTCACATGGGGAATAGGGAGGCTCCCCTCCTCCTCCGCCGTAACCTCAGCAATAGCGTCGCGCACAGTTTCTAAAAATAGATTACATCACCAGAGACCCCCTCACATGACTCAGACAAGAATTACAGTCAGATAGAAGGTTTTGTATGAGCGCGTTTTCTTCTCGTCCAGAAAATCAGGCAAAAAAGGAAAGATTGGTGGTCGAGGTTTTTGGATAGCTTAAATAATGTTAAAAAGAGAACACTGCTGCTATGGGTAATGTAAAATAGATTCTGAGATGTCCGCAGTGACAGCAGACAGATCCCAAAACCTGCAGGAATCGGAAGTCGAGAAGTTTAAGCGCGGCGGTTGCGAATAGCCGATCAACGTGAAAATACTTCAAAGTGAAACGTATTACGAAGAAACTTATCTGTTGTTTCTCCTGGCCTTGAAGAGAAGACTTATCTGTTTACTTATTGCCAGAAATTCCCAAACTCAACCGCCCGAGCCTTCCGCTCAAACGAATACGACAGAACCGGAGGACATGTACATAATTATTATCTCTGAGACAATTCCAAATTCAGAGCAGAATTCGGTGTACTGTGCGGCAATTTGGAGGGCCATGATCTTAATAGAGCCATTTATCCAACCACATAAACAAATCTGTGACCGTGAGCAGACATCATAGCTATGCTTGGCACGATACGTGCACTAAATAGCGCGTGCTAAAACTGTTTTTTTTTTTTATTTGCGAAGATGGAGCGGGCAAGTTTCATCACGGCAATGCAACGAATCCGATCGGATCTACGGTTATTTATTTATCACATATTCCTCTAGCTGGCTTGCTGACTTTCTTTTGGGTGATACACCTGAATGTCGGGCACATTAGTAATATTTTTCTCTGCCATGAAGGTAAGGAGTGTGTTCGTAAACAGCCTTCATACATGAGAAGCCCATCATATTTTGCCGCCCTCCTTCAAACTCCGTATTTTTATTATTCCTCGGTACACGTCGTGGGTTTTCTCCAACATTTTGAGCTCGAGAGGCCATCGAATTGTGAAAGGAATCGCAGAGTATCGCGCTGAAGAGTTCACGAGCGCTGTTGTTCCATGTCTGGGTTTTGACCTCGTTCTTTTTTTTGCGTGTTTATGGACCTCGACTTCGTCTCGGTCCATAAACACGCAAAAAAAAAGAACTTGGCCAATATCCAGCCATCTTGACTTCACGCTTGGTCAATAACCCATATCAAATAAAATGCAGTGGTCAGAATTATAATATGGGCAACCACTCGCTGTGTCACGACTTGAAATAAACTATTTTCAAAAATATTACCACACGCACCTGACGATGACAAACAATTCTCCAAAACAACTTGTGTGGCGAAAGGTTTTCTTACTAGCCCGATTGACAGAAGGTCTTTGTAGTAGTATTTATCGGAAAATCCCCCTAGGGGGCTTATTCAGCTTATTCAACTTATTCTCAAGACCTTGAAGGATTTGGGCATCCGCAATGGAGATGCCCTATTAGAGAAGGACCTGATGGTCGAGGGGTCCAAATTCCAAATTAACCATCACGGGGGCCATGCCGCGCCTAAAATTTGAATTGACCAATCACGATTCAGCGGTACCGCCTAAAACTTGAATTGACCAATCAAGACTCAGCAGGCGGGAAAACTGCACTATATCCTGACGTCAAATACATGTTAATAGATAAGGGCATAATTGAAATACTGTGGGCATCTTTTGCTCACTGGAGATGCCAATATTCACGATGACAGTTTGTTTAAAGTGAAAAACATTACATACTTTATATCTCCAAGCTTTTAATTTGGCGCCAAAAATTTATTGGTCGCCCGCGTCCGGAAACTGGCTCGTCGAGTGTCGCCAGGTAGGATAATAGTTGTGCACTGTTATTTGGAAGAAAACACGTCACTTGTCGTCAAACTGTTACATCAAAAATTCTCGATTTAGTATTAGTTGAAACCAAAGCGACTTCAGCATTATCTCTATTATTGTAAGCTGCGGACGCAGTCATATGTAAAGGTATGGTTCCCAAGCTCGTTTAGGAGCAACAGCAGCTTATACCCCATAAATCCTTATAATAGCACCATGATTAAAGTCAAGAACACTTACTAAATTCAGATTTCCGACGGTTGTTTCTTGTTCTACACTGACAATTGGTCCCGATACTTATTTTACGTAGAGAAATTTATTACTAAATTTAAAACAACAGAAAAAAAAATGATTGGTCACCATACCCGTTTTCGACAAAATGACGATTTACCTCTATGGCAAGGTCCAGCCGCAACGGAAAAAGCCGCAATTTTTACTGTGCGTGCGCTGATCACGCGTGGAATTATGCGCAGTAGACAAGCAATGCAATACTGGGGAATGACCCTTAGTCCATGATTGCAGTTTACGACTTATAAAGCGATTTCTCGATGCTTCGTGAGCACGCACGTAACACAGGGAGTGGTTGCCCATATACAGGTGTTTATTTGGACACGGTAAATATCATTCGCTTACGATTTTCCAGTGACTAGGCCTACGCGGTGTTGTAATAAACAAACAATAGCTACTCACAGCATGAACTATTTTCGTAGAAACAAAATCGAAAATCGTGTGACATAAGGGGGTTAGGGTTAGGGGCTGGGCATGCTTTGTATTTTACGAGGAAGTTTATCTCATTCACTTCTTTTTAGATCTCTTGGAAGTCATGTTACTGACTTGGATCCTCGTATTGTGCATTGCAGGTAAGAAAGTTAAAAGAAAAACAAAAATAAATTAGTACATGTAAGGTCAACGATCGAAACATCGGCATTACAAATTCGCCATCGACTTGAAGTTGGTCAGTAACTGATGGTTCAACTTTAATTCCCACCAACGCAACACGAAATTCAGAAACCAATCGTACTTATCAAAAGGATGTATTCTCTCCGATTCATGTAAAGGTCACTTTGCGGTGGACAGCCACACTTACGGTCCTTGGAGTGACTGGTCTGAATGTAATGTAGATGAAGGGTATGGCGTAATGCGCCGTACAAGAGAGTGTGTAGTGGAAAAGTGCCCTGAACCTGGAGAGTACTTGGAGATCATGGCATGTTTTGTAAAGCCGTGCAAGTGTAAATGTCCTCCAACATCAGGTACACGGCAAATCTGAAATGAGTAAGAAGTAGTTGGCTGAAGTGTTTAAGGGGCGAGAAACTTAACTGCAAGTCCGTTGCTAAGGAAATCTCAAAACCTCCTTTTTTGGCCCCTGAAGTCCAGTGGGCATCAAAGTTTACCGTGCTTGTTCGATTCACGTTCCTTTAAATGTTTCGAACCACGCCCATTTTTGGTATGTCACGTGACCACAATAGAAAACGTCTAAAAACTCGGACTGAATGGATCGTTTTCGAAATATAACAATACGATTTGTTAAAACACGGCATTATCTACAACTTGTAGTATGCGTTTGAGGAAATGTACAATATTTCGAAAATTATAGATCTTTCAGTGCTTTTATAGCCTCTTAAAGATCTATAATTTTCGAAATATTGTACGTTTCCTTAAACGCATACTACAAGTTGTAGATAATGCCGTTTTTTAACAAAACGTATTGTTATATTTCGAAAACGATCCACCCAATCCGTGTTTCTAGACGTTTTCTATTGTGGTCACGTGACATACCAAATATGGGCGTGGTTCGAAACATTTAAAGGAAACGTGAATTGAACAAACACGGTAAACTTTGATGCCCACTGGATTTCAGGAGCCAAAAAAAGGAGGTTTTGAGATTTCCTTAGCAACAGACCTGTAGTTCAGTTTCTCCCCCCCTTAAGTGCAGTATTGTTTGATCAAAGAACAATGTGGTAATTATGGTTGCCTCGTTAAAACCGGAAACGGGTGACAAAAGCACCACGGAAAGGGGACTGACTTACTGGCTGAAGATGGACTGACGGGCGAACTTTGAATAACTGTCCGACGGTCTGATTTTCTGGCTATCTTGAATGACTGACTGACTGACTTACTGACTGAAGTGCCTGCTCTATCTCCATCTCTGCGATAAAATATAATTTTTATAATCGTTAAAAATTGGATAAGTTTCGATCTTTCGTTTCTCAATGAATCAGTATCTGTACCTTTTACTTTTTTTGACGGTGCAATACAAATGATAAGTTGGAATTGTCCGATGTTTTTGTATCTGAATCTTTACGTGTTAATATCTTTGATTTCCAGCACCAGAGGTGACTGCTACGAGTGGTATGTCTAATATTAATACTATGTAACAATTAGATTATGAGCTCGAGATTTCTATGAGGTGATAGTTGATGAGGCCGAAGGCCGAATCAACTATCGCCTCATAGAAATCGAGAGCGAATAATCTCATTGTTTTAGTAGAATTCTAACTGAAATTAACAAAAATAACGGTTTCCAATGATTTTTTCACGCATTATTGGACTAAACATAGAATACTTCATGGAAAGTGCGCGCGTACGGTGTTTACACGCGAGTTGTGGCGTATCAGAAATCGAACAAGTGAGCGAAGCGAACGAGT
>JAHPZR010006320.1:0-2500 GCA_019787425.1 Platygyra sinensis
TCATTTTGTATAGATCATCGATTACGTCAAATGGTTATTTTTCGTCTTCGCCAAAGTTGGCAAAGGCGGAGCAAAGGCCGGCTTTCGCGTTATGTTGAATTATTTTGAAGTAAACAAAGCTTTATGTGTAATAATATGCTTCGTTATTGTATAAAACAAATGAATTCCATGTTGCCGTGCGTCTGCATGTTGAGTAATAGATGACAGAAGACGTCAAAAAGTGGTAAAAACATCAGTGACACACTCGGCTATCGCCTCGTGTGCCACTTTGAAATTCTCGTTCTTACCACATTCTTACTGAACAGACGCACGGCAACATGGAATCTGTTTGTTAAATAACTAACTGCAGACAGTACTGTTTAGGCCTTCCGGGCCTCATCAGTGCATTGCTGATGCTAGGATGGAGGAGAACAATTATGGTCACCCCAAACCATCCCACACTTGTGGTATCGTCTAAGCCATGCCAGACTGTTCAAACTAGAAAAAACAAGACTAAAATTAAGTAGAAACGCCCAAAAAATTGAAAAATTGGTAGAGCATGGTATAATGGCTCACAATTCATGATGGCTAAGCCGATGAAAACTCTAGAATTGAATTATCTAATGATTCAGTTTTTAATAAATCTATATATCCATTTTTATTGGTGACTGAAACGTTTGCTCAACTATCTCTTAAGAATTTACTTCTCGTGTTATGAACGAAAAGAAGCACTAAAACCTGCAGAATTTTTTTTCTCTCTTTATTAACAGCTATAAAATTATCAGTCGTAATTTCAGATGGCAGACTTTTTCTTTACAACAATGATGAAAAATGTCGCCAACAGCTACCTTACCGCTATAGAAACATGTGATCCCGAAAAAAGTGAGTACGCAGCAGCTTTAACCTCAGGAAAGCTTTTCCTCTGAAATCTTTATCTTTGAACATCGGTAATCTCTTTATCTTATCACCGTGTTGGCCTACAAGAGCTAACTCGAAAAACAAAAGCAAAGCACTTGTCTGATTGTGTCCACACAATATATAACCTGTTATAATCTGTGCCATGAATGCGTAGGGACGAATATTCAAATGTTCATTCGCTAATGACATCCAATAAATAACGGTGAATGGCTGTGAAACAAGACAAACACAGAGATCAGTTGTTGCAAGGCTACGAAGTAAGAGTTTGGACGGCGGATGAAGTGAAGACTCCTTGTGAAGAGCGATTAGGATCAGAACATTTCCAAGAAATGCAGTAACCGACAGGAGAGAGTTTAAAACTGAAAGAAATGTCAACTGGCGGTACAGCGCAGGAGTTACAACGTCTGGCGAACAAGTTAAGTCTCCAACCACTTTTTGCTGTCCATCTCCACTTACGTTCTGTGCCGCCATACCGAACTGTAAGATATCTATTTCTAATGTATCAGCAAGCTAGAATCATTAGCAAAGCTTCTTGGTATAGTTAAGTTACAAAAGCTCCTCGTTACCACAGTAACTGAAAAACCAATCCAAACCCCTTTTATTTGCATTTTTATCTCTTGAAACATGTCAGTACATTGACATTTTGGAAAGAGAACTCAGTAAATTTATAAGCAGCCGGTATACTGTCAGACTCTGAGGACTGAATGACGAGAGAAACGACATGCATGTCTACTGAAATAATCTCATGTTGTTTTTATCGCTCGTACATTTGTATTTTTGCTAATCAAACAACTTCGGTTTTCTCGATGAAAATGACTATTTAAAGGTGAAGTTTTCTTCTTCTGTTATGAAATAACGTCCCACTCCAAATAAACATTTGTGCCATGGAATATGAGCTTTGTTAATAGGGAATTCTTTAACTTTCTCCGTTTTACCTGACAAGGATTAATTTTGTTGCAAAAATTGTATCTATTTTCCATTCCAATAAGCTTATCGCCATTTTTCTACAACACACCAGTTTATTTGAGTTTTGGTCTAATACGCCACAGGCGTATGTGAAGTCTAACAGTCGAACTTCATTTGTAACTGAACGCTCCTATTTATATTAAAGACAGAAGAGCTGCCTTTGAAAGAAAGACGTTTGCTTTAAAAAGCTTTGCGTTTAATAGCACTGTTCGAAAAGTTTAACATTACTTCAAGCGCTAACATCAAACGATTTAGCATTTAACTATTCAGTAGTATAATTCTGACGGAACATAAGTAGAGCAGTTTTTCAGTATCCATCATTGAAATATAGCTGCTTGGCATGAAGGCACATTGCACCTGTCAGTTATATTTTTGGTATTCTAGTAAGTACTTCAATCGAAGCTGCAGAATATATTCCATCTTTAAAACGAAGTTTCAAGTGTTTTGATACTGCAAAAAATCTTAGTACATGTGCCTCAATGAAGGCTTAAGTCAAAATTTTGTAATGTAGTCCACTCAGAAAAGAACTACAATTTATTTTTTCCATTTCTTTATATCTATTTAAGCCTGTAAAATGATAAGTCGTGACATTTCAAAAATTAATTTTTATTTGTAACAACAGTGACGCTTTCTCTTG
>JAHPZR010006320.1:15000-17500 GCA_019787425.1 Platygyra sinensis
GTGGCTTCACAATACGAGATTATTGTACAGAGAGGGGTTGTACATTAAATATCCCTCCTTTTTCAAAAGGAAAACCATTATCAAGTAAGCAGGTCACAAAAACAAGAAGAATTGCCTCCTCAAGAATTCATGTAGAACGTGCTATCGAGAGGTTAAAAAATTTCTCTTTTTTGCAAAAGGTGATTCCTCTAAAAGTTAAACACACAATTGACAATGTTGTTATGATTTGTGCAGCTATTTGCAACCTGTACCCCAAGCTAGCAAAGTAAACATTTAACTTAACAAAACAGGAAGAACAAACTCCAGGAAGAATGTTTTTAGTTTCTCCCTCAAATGAAGCCAAAAGTCTTTATCACATGGTACATTTACAATACAAATACCCTTGTCAGTGTAAATGAGAAGAACACCTTCCTCAAGTTCACATGCTGCCATTTCAATCTGCATCTGAGTGTACCATGAAGAGTTCGTCTTCAGTGTAAGTTTACCTTCAACTTCGTGAACATAGCCAGAACTAATTGCAGCTTCCTTGGGAGTTTTTTCTCTAAATTTCCACAAGCATTTTACCTCAACAACTCTCGCATCAGAAGTTATGCCATCAGGACTGGCACCAAGGAATGAGCAGTCATTTAACAGAACAAGCCCAGTCTTCCTAACTGAAAATTTTGGCGAATTTAACCTCTCAATTGAAACATAATGTTCTATTGCATCATCTTCATGATTTCGTCCATACTTAATTTGTACAGGAAGCTTATCATCATCCAAAGAACATTTACCCATTATGGCATTGATTAAGCTTGTAGGATCAGTTCTTTCTCTCCTAGTTTGCACTCTATGCGCCACCGAACCTGTAATACGGCCAATTCTATGCTTAAACCAATTTGAATTATTACTTTGACCCACAGTAATCAATGATATCTCCTCTCTTTGGTCTTTGCTGACTTTGTAGTTCAAAACATAATTCTTGGCAAATTCTAAATATTCATCTTCTGTTAAGTTTTGTGCCTTGATGTCTGTCTTAAGTTCCTTTATTATATCAGACATGCAAGGAGCATGCGGTGTAATGATAGCTTCCTCCTCTTTTATAACATTGATATCATGTTCAACAGGAAAGTCTTCTTGAAGAGGATTTGCTTCTGGGATAATTGCAGGAAGTATATCTAGGCAAACAGCTTTAGGAGAAATGTCATGTATTGCATGCTGGAGGAGTTTTTGCCTCTTTTCACAAGATGCAACGACTGAATGAGGCCTGGGATCAAATTGGTGGCTTTCAATTTGACCGAGCTGGGGGTTGTCCTTCTTTTTTCCTAACTTTAATTTGAAGGCTGGAGTTGAAGCCAAATCCCTTTTCTTTTGAATCCAGACACAGGGTTTGCTTGTACACGAAAGTGGATCATTTTGTTTTGCTATTGTGTTCTGAAGATCAAACAAACTTGCTGACAGATGTCTACATGCCCCATCCGCTCCACCAAAGCAGTTACAAAAACCTGATAAAACTTCTCCATACATTTTTAAGATAATCCACCCTTCATAATATGGTTTACCATTCCATGTCTTCTTTCTTTCTGTTGGACACACCTAAATAAATTGACCAGTTAGGCTTTGGAATGGTTCAAAGTAGAGTGCTTCATTTACAGCAACCCAGCTATATTATTTATGATGCACTGCAATTCAGACAATAGCTTTTAATCACTTGCAACAATTTTATCTTAAATTGACATAGAAGCTTTAACACACTGTTGATGTTGTGGTTCAATTTTTTTAATAGTTTGGCAATTTCTAGATTAATATTAATTGTCCTTTTTTTTCTTTAGCTACTTAGATTTTAAACATTCAGAGCTAGAAATTATCTGCTTCGGACTGATCAACATTTAATATCAGCTTTTCTTCTAAACCTTCCAAGTTGTTTAAGCTGCATTAAATAATGATCATTTATGCTATAAACTATCTGAACTAACCTGAAATCTAATAAAGCTATAGTTAAAATCTTTCAAGACCACTTGCTGGAGATTCACGACGTGACCCGCCTCGTAAAGTTTATAGCCCTGTAAGCCTTTGTAGGCTTTTAATCCATCGTGATCGTAACCTGGCTTCATGATCATGTAGTTGTACAAATCTGCGTAAGTAAACGTTGGGGCATTTGAAAAATCCCTCGACCATCCCTGTTTGATCGACGACACCAGCGGCAGACGGCCCTGATCTGGTGTATCGTGTTTAGACAGAATAAGCTCTGACGTATCTTCGCTGTCCGCAGAAATTTCTTGCAAGCGTAATTTCCAGGCTTGGAATGCGAGACGTGAGAGTTGCTCCTTGTTGTACGCTTTACCCAGATCACTTGTTTGGACGCCATGTAGTACTAAATATTTTCTCAAAACAACTCCTTTCTGCCGGCTAAAGTAATTCCTATCAATTTCTTCGGACAATTTTTCTTCGAGATTGCGCATAAAATTGCCAAAGCCATCGTTAGAAGCAGAATCGGAAGTCCCTAAAGAAGAACACGAGG
>JAHPZR010006320.1:22500-31470 GCA_019787425.1 Platygyra sinensis
ACTGCTTATGGTTTTTTTACCTCAGGAACTATGATACAATATTTTAAAATCTACCGGATATCGTAAATTAAATTTCACTAGATGATGCATTAGTTGTTTTACTGAGACATATGATTAGTAAACAAATACTGATGGTGGCGGTATTGTCGAAGCTCTACGTGTATGTGCCACTTAGGTAATTATAAAGAACGGATACACGATCATTGAATATTCAATATGATCTATTTTAGTCATGTTTGTTCCAGTGACAGTTCAGCATTTTTCGTCATAATTAATACGTTTTGCCTACACTCCGTGTTTTATCAACGCTATTGGGCCGGTTTTGGCTCTTTCGTCTCTTATTTTGGGCTTTTCAGAGCGTGTATTTGCGGTTCGCTGATCATGAATAGTTAATGAGTGTCACAGCATTTTTCCCTATGCAAAAGCTACAAATTTCTGTGTTGCGAAAAACCTGTAACGAAACGCTTTCTTAGGGTTGAAAATCAACAAAAACATATAGAAGTGTTTCATTATAGTATATATTTTTAAAATACACATGTTATCTCTCTCGTTTGAAGCTCGGGAAGAGAACCCATTCGGTCTAATTCAGAGCATAACACTAAACCAGCTGCTTGGTAATAGCCAATCGTCATCCGTGTAATGACATTTTCGAGGACACTACAATGCCTATAAAAAGCGTTTGGATTGTTCTCAGTTACTTGGGTAACAAGCAACTCCAAAACTTCAGTACGCTAAGAAGCTTCCCTAGTTATTCCGAATAAACTACAAATAGCTATCCTGCAGATGGACATGGCAGCCCCAAACTCTACTAGAGATGGACAGCAGAAAACATTCGAAGAGTTAATTTAACTTCCGGGCTGCATGCCCAGTTAAAATTTATTTCATTTTTAAATTCCATTTTATCTGTCGCTACATTTCTTGGGAATGCTCTGATCCTTACTGCTCTTCACAAGGAGTCTTCACTTCATCCGCCGTCCAAGCTCTTGCTACGTAACCTTGCAACAACTGATCTCTGTGTTGGTCTTATTTCAGAGCCTCTCACCGTTATCTTCTGGATGTCTCAGTCAATAAACAATGGAATATCTGTCGCTACGCAGTAATAGCACAGTTTATAACAATCATTCTTGTGTGGAGTTTCGGTTTGAACTCTGACTGCTAATAAGCGTGGACAGACTTCTCGCGTTGTTGTTAGGACTGAGATACAGACAAGTTGTAACTTTAAGGCGAACCTATGTGATCGTTATTACCTTTTGGATTGTGTGGATTGTCGTTTCAGTTATACGATTTTGGAATCGCCTTCTGATAATATGGTGTGGTACCATATTTATATCTCTTTGTCTAGTAATCTCGACCTTTTCTTACACAAAAATTTTCTTCACCCTCCGTCATCATCAAAATCAAGTTCAAGACCATGTTCAACAACCGAACCCAACAAATCAACTAAACATAGCGAGATACAAAAGGGCAGTGTCCACTGCATTATGGCTGCAACTGACGCTGGTCGCTTGTTACCTGCCTTATGGCATAGAGGCAGCTAGCAGACCTTCTTCAACTCTTAATCCCAGCGCTAGGATTTATACAGGCACTTTAGTTTTTTTAAAGTCTTCATTAAACCCGATTCTTTACTGTTGGAAGATAGAAGAAGTCAGACGAGCAGTGAAGGACACAATCAAACAATCGTTTTGCCATTGTTTTTCCAGTTAGATCTTGTAGACCAGTACAACAGAAGGGGTTAATATTATTGTTAGAAGTTCTCGTAAACATTGCCTTCAAACAAAAAGCGTTCCTTATTTTTGTCAATGTATCAGTAGGAAATGTTTCTTTTGCAATATCATAGCCGTCTAGAATTATAGTTTTCATCATATATAACTGCTAAATAATATTAAAAAAAAATGTTTTGAATTGTATGTTTACAACTGTGAATTATTAAAGACACCTATCCTATTCGTGCCTCTTGGCACATAAGGCCTTGACAAAAAAAAACAATAAATTGCCATTTTTCTTTGCGGTAAGATATTTCACAGCTGAAAAACGGAGTTTTTATGAGATGAATTCTTGCGCCAAAAAAAAAACTTTCCAAGTACACAATGAGTCGGTAATTGATTAATAGCGCAGCGTTAAATTGTACGCTTGAGTTCTTTTTTACAATAACCCGGCGCCTGGAGTTCAACCATACTCTGGTGTTTTAACTATTCGTCTTAAGTTCAACACCCACGGTCCTTCCCTTCCACAAAATACACTGATATCTGTGTAATAAAACAAAGAGTGAGGGATGCGTAGTTAACACCCAGGCGAGAATTACTAAAACATTGTACCTTGAGGCTTTACTGAATTTTTATTTTGGAACATATAAATGTCTGCAATTTCGTTTCATAGATGACGTATATCTCTGCAGCTGCGAGGGTGAAATCTTTTAATTACTAATATACCAAAATTAAAAACTAAACGTACGCCTATGGCGTATTACAACAAAGATTTTAAACAAATGGCGATATGGTTAATTTAATCAAAAACAGAATAACGGTTTTGAGAAAAATTTAATCATTTTTGGCTAAAATGGAAAACGTTTAGGACTTCCTTGTTAGCAAGGTTCATGTCTCTTGGCACAAATAATGTTTATTTGGCGTGGAACGGTAATTCTTAATAGCGTAAGGAAGAAAACGGATCATGTATAAAATGTCATTTGTTTTTAAGAGAAAACTGAAGTTGTTAGGTTTAGACATGTCCAGAGGATGAATAAAAAGTGCTACATTTTTAAAAGAAAACTCTTCTTTCGAGAGCTGTGTTTTACCAGCCAAAGAAGCCACTTTTTAAGCATGGCATTAGTAAAAATGATGTGGATGCTGTGAAACACAAGTTGTTTACATTTACGATGTTGGGCGATCGAAATATCGGGTCCGGTAAGTAGCGGGAAAGTTTACGAGCGCTTCTAAAAACGCTATTCTGGGTCTAGTAAGTTTCTTGTTAACCCTCCTCGGCTGGTAAGTTACGGGCCGGTTACGGAGTTTTCGAGAACAAGGCCCCTGCAGACTGGCGAAAATCGATACCCCATTTAGTTCTGGCAAAAACGTGGCGGAACAAGAAAGCTCGTAAATGAACAAACATGACTAAAATAGATCATATTGAATATTCAATGATCGTGTATCCGTTCTTTATAATTACCTAAGTGGCACATACACGTAGAGCTTCGACAATACCGCCACCATCAGTATTTGTTTACTAATCATATGTCTCAGTAAAACAACTAATGCATCATCTAGTGAAATTTAATTTACGATATCCGGTAGATTTTAAAATATTGTGTCATAGTTCATGAGGTAAAAAAAAAACCATAAGCAGTAAAAAAAGGAATGATATCAACGCATGGTGGTATTATCAAGGAATAAAGTGATGAGAGCAAGTTTAAAAGAGTTAAGACCTGTAGATTTACTCAAATGAAGTTAGTTCGAAGGGGACAGACTGTAAATAAATGTTGTTTCTAACAATATCTAAAATTCGTTACTGTTCTTCATTAGGATGCCCAAAATATGTGCAATTCTACAATTGGTTTCGGCTCTATTAAATCCTATACCAATTGCAGAACATTTTGAAGGAGCCACCCACATTGTGAGCAAAGTTACCGACAAGACATATTAGTAAGGAAAACAACGTAAAATACGTTAAATAACGAACTAAGCAACTGAATAAGCAAAGATTGTGCAAAACTAGAGGAAAGTTGGGCGCGTGCATGCACCATGTTGAATATAGAAGCCAAATAGGGGCAATAGGATGATATAAAGGATTTAATATAACAAAGGATACGGCGTGTTAGATAATGGCGTCGTTAGGGAGCCGAAGTGTAGCGTATCCTTACTTCAAGCTAAGGCGGGGAGGAGGGGTGGGGAGTGGTTTTCTTCTGCCTGGGACCCATCCCTAAATCCACTGATATCGTAGGTTTTTAATTGTTTATGTATTTCAAATTAAGCATCATTAATATAAAAACATTATCTTCCTAACTGAACAGATAGCACATCTCTCTACGTATTCACCTATGTTGCTTATCAAAAGAAATAAAGTGCACATATTTCTACCCAGCAGTTTTCTCGGTCTCTTCGTTTAATAGAAAACCAGTTGCCTGGCTATAAATAGTTTTCTTCTCAAACTGTCAATGCTGAATAATGTAGGTGGATTGATGATATGTTTGTCGATGTTTGGGAAAAGTGATACCAAGCGTTTAGAATGTTTGTGAGTTGTTAAGAGGCCGAGTTTGGACAGCGATAGTTTATCACGGTTCCAGTTTACAGTTAATCGGCGAGATAACCGTCCTCAGATCATTATGGCATTTGGCGATGGACAGCAAAAAACTTCTGAACAATTATTATGTTCGCAAGATATAACCAGATTTCACCGTTGGACATTTATTTCAGTAAACTCTTTCCTGTCCGTTACCGCTTTCTTGGCAATGCTTTGATTCTTATTGCTCTTCAAAAGGACTTTTCCCTTAGAGCCACTGTCCAAACTCTTGCTTCGTTTCCTTGCAACCACTGATCTCTGTGTTGGTCTTATTTCAGAGCCTCTTGCTGTTTCGTATTGGATCTCCATAATGAACAAATACCTAATTGAAAGATTTTCCCACCCATTCTTATAACAATAACGACAACGGCAACGCTAACGATAGCAATAGCAATAACAATAACAATATTTTTACGGATATGACCACGCTAACACTAAATTAATTAGGGTTTTTTCTATCTACTTACTGCGATTTACTGTGCGGAACTTAAAAACTGAAGATTAACAATTTAAAATTACAAGACTAAAAAATAAAAATATATATACTCTCATATACCTCAACTTGAGAAATCCCTGCCCTTTTATATACCCGAAGCCTGAAAAATTCACTTTTTCGCGCAGAACCACCGTTTATAGGCAGTAATAGAGGGTAGCATGTTCTCTCCCGGCGCCTACCTTCCTGAAAGCGGAAAAATTGACAGCGTATTCAACGTGTCCCAGTTCACTTTAAATGACTTAAAGTAGCTCGATAGTATGAAAAATTAAGGACATTCATCGAAAATACGATGCTTTTTAAAACATACTATTTAAAGCCCTTGAACACTTACAAAAAAGCATTTTGAAACGATCTTACTGAATTTGCCTCTAGATGAGTGTAAAATTCAAAGAAAGTACATAGTGGTAATTTTTTTTTACGTAGCCGGCCAACGCGACGGTAGGTTAAAGTCAGAAAGTGACCACAAATGGAGATCAGTTTCAATAAGTATAAACGTTACTTTGAATAGGAAAGCTGTTAAGACATGCACAACTCGATAATTGAAATCATGTGTGAAAAGTGCTGCCTGAATCACAATCACAGGCTTATTCATTTCCCTTATAAAAAGTAATATTTCCCACAACTGCGGTAACGTTTTACAAAATGCAACAACAATTACATTCCTCTAATATGCAACCTGTAAAAGCCCCCTCCCTTTAACTTCATGGCTTGTTAAATGCTTAATCCATCGTGTAAGTGTAGTGTCGTTATGCAATGACTTAAAAGATTCGTAACATTTGACATCTGTCACGTAACACAAGAAAATTTGTCCACTGGGTTTGGTGCTTCAGATAAAGCCTGTAAAAGCACTGAAAACAGGCGTTTAGTGTCAAAACTGTAGTTCGTTGCACAGAACGAAACTCAGAGACTTGTAAGATGTGCTTGTTTGAAAAGTCAAATTTTGTTTTATCAAAGAGCAGGAACTGCCGACATTAATGTTATCAATGCTTTAAATCAAAGCCTCTAAAGGATGTGGCTGGTTGCCATAACAACCGTTTGAGTAAAACCTAAAACAATTATCTTCTCTTCATGACAGCAATTGCACACAACTGATCTTTCTTCGTCATATTAAAACAAACTTTTCGGTCCCCTTCAGCCTATGGAGCCCCCCTAACTCGAGTGCTGGTGCTTTCTTCTACAACCTGTTGTATTTTTACCAACTGGTTTGCATCTCGCCGGCCGTTGCTGTTTAAACCCGTTACATTACTTCAGGATTCAGTTGAATCATTTGGTCTCAGTGAATTAATAGGACAATAACTAGACTTTTGGAGGGCATATTGTTTATTTGTGGCCCGAGTAGCATCATTTGCGCCCGAGCGGAGCGAGGGTGCAAATGATGCTACGAGGGCCACAAATAAACAATATGCCCGACAAAAGTCTTGTTATTATCATTATCATCAATATACAAGGTCATATCATGAAGAGTCTATGGCAATAAAATAAGCTTGATCTTTAATAAGTATGTTACTGAACTTAAGTACACTCTAACTTGTACAAAAGCACAATTTTGGCTTTTTAATAGAAAAGTGACAAAAAATAGTCTCGTCAATGTCCCCTAGCCAAAAAATAAACTTAATAATCAATGTATAGAACCAAATTTCGATTCAATTTAACATCAACTGTTAAACTCGCGCCACCTTTACACGCGCTTTCTGATTGGACAATCGCAGTCGTACGACGTCTCCTCAGCCAATCAGGAGCAGGGCGGTAAATGAATTTGCCGCCCGCACACGGTCATTTATGCCCGCTGATTAGATGCTTTGATGAGGGCAGTTTGCTATTTGGCCGCGTATATTGATGATAATTTTTCTTGGTCACTAGCCGTTGGCTATAAACACCGGCTGACAGAAGGCAAATAACTGATTCGAAGACAAATATCATTTATTTGACTGGTAATTAAAATGTATGCTTAACATTCAGCTGAGTGAAGCGAAAATGAAATAAAGATTACCCACGCATGTTTCTGCTGCTGCAGGCTTAATATGAGGGCAAAATGTGAGTAATTGCTAAGATATATACCCATCGGGCAAACTCATGATAATTAAATGTTGGAGGTTGCTTTTATGTGAAGCCCTAACTTGTATAAATGAAGATCACAAAACAAGCTTCCCTCTGTCAAGTAATTAAACTTATGTTTATTTAAAATTTGAGAATTGAACTTTTAAAGGTCCTCTGGCAGCGTTCGAGGTAAGCTTGCCGATCATTCTTGCTAATTCCTGCCTAAACCTCATGAGCGTCAGTTTATATTATTAAGGCGTGCGTCACACCGCGCTATTAGAAGCAGAAGCTTCTGAAGCAAACATCTTTCCTTTCCTCTTTCTGTCGCGGTTGTTGAATGCAAATTATAGTATTTATATTACTGACTTTCAGAAGTCCTCTTAAAAGCTGTTAAGTTGAGCAAAAATTGTCTCTTAGGGGAGAGAAAGGAGTCAGGAGCTTGGGAGAGTTAAGGCCGGGAGACGGGAGAGGAAAGGACAGAGACAGGAAGTTCTAAGAACACGGAGATCATTCAGTAAGGTTAAAATACTTTCAAAAACAAGAACTCAAAATATTTCTTGACTGGACTGGACCGACGTAAAAATGAAAATTTTCCCCCTGGGCTGAAAAACTGAAGTACTTCCGGTAAAATTGACGATGGTTACGCCATAGGTCATGAAATGTTTTCATAAACATTATTTTTAGAACTGTTCAATACGGCAAAATTTCGCCTCGTAAAAGTAACTTGATGACCGGCGTCATTGGTTTTAATGGTTTATGCTGTGTAGCATAAGCTGTGTAAATTAGTAGAAATTTTGAAAACGAAACATTTGAATATTATTGACGTTGGAAATGCCAGCAAGGCACTCGGTCTCAACCGGAGTTGTTGTGAGGAGAGGGAGAGAAAAGGGTCGGAAGCTCCGGAGATTCGAGGGCGGTAGGCGGGAGAGGAAAGGGCAGGAACAGGAACTTCTAAAAACGCGGAAATCATTATTAAGCGTTAAAATACTTTCAAAACCAAGAACCCAAAATCCTTCTTGACTGGACTGGACCGACGTAAAAATGTAAACTTGCCTTTAAACTTGGCCTGAAAAACTGAGGCCTACTTCCCTTGACGGTGGTTACGCCATACTTTTTTTAACTTCTGGACTTCACGCCTGTTACAATATGTCATTAATAGCTCGCATATTCATAGGTCACGTGATACTAGACATGTTTGATGATTACTAGTCTCTTTATTAGTGTGATTCCTGTGTCGCTGTCTGGACTAGCTAGAATAAATCTTGATGTAACTCCCGAAGAGTCTTCTCTGTGTGCCTCTCTTTCCTGTCCGTTACTGCATTTCTCTGGAATGTTTTGATCATAATTGTTCTTCACAAGGAGTCTTAGTAGTATACTATGTTGTTTTTAATCCCCGTTACTGCCTTCCCCTGCCTTCCCTGCCTTCCTGCATATTAATAAAGTGCCTTCCTCCATACTATTAAATGAGGCGCCTTCCCCCATACAAATGAGGTGCCTTCCTGCATACTAATAAGCGTCACTCTAGTACAATACAAACAATAAACTTGCCTAAACTTGCCCGCGCTCTATTAACCGTGATTGGAAAAAATCTCTTATGTGTTAAAATTACAAGCGCGAACAGTCCGGCACAGTTATCAAATTTGATAACCTGGACCAAAACAAACTATTAGCCAATCAAACACCAAGTTTAAGCTCACATGACACGTTTTCATAGCAACCATCTCCATTTCAATATGGCGGCTACTTGTGTGCGAAAACATCTCAGCGCGGCTTAAAATTCAACATTTGATTCCGCTTCTTTGGACGGTTAAACACAAGAAAGGTTTCGAATAGGAATACAAAGAGAAGTAGAAATCTTCCCTGGGTAAAAGAAGAGCCAGTCTTTATTAATAACAACTTGGAAAAGCTTAATCGCATTTCTATCGACGGAGAGCGTCGCGGCGAAAATAAGCCTCCAGTGCTAGAATATGGTACGGACTTTTTTTTCCGATCGGAATTTTGTGAGTGGCAGTCGTTTAAAAGACAAAAAAACATTTGGCTAAATTGCAGAATACCCAGGGACTTTTTCTTATTTACGAGTAGCCGGCTACGCGTAGCCACAGAGAGTGGCTACGCGTGGCTACGCGTGGCTACGCGTAGCTAAGCCACGCGTAGCCACTAGTTTA
>JAHPZR010006322.1:5000-12001 GCA_019787425.1 Platygyra sinensis
ATGTTGTTAGTCGTCCCTCCCACACATGTCCAATACACCCGCACTGATTCGGTCCGCATTTTTGATTTACGGTCCGTACGGACCGTAAAAGCAGTTACGAACCGTGAGCACCTTTCATACGGTCCGCACGTTTCTTTCAGATCGCTAGGCTTGCATCTAATTAAGGACAGGGCACCCTGAGCGTTAACGGTCCGTGCGTTTCGTTCAGTTCGCCAGGCTTGCATCTAATTAAGGACAGGCCACCCCGAGCGCTAACGGTCCGTACGCTTCGTTCAGTTCGTCATAAAGAACAGTAACTAGACATTAAAGAGTGCGGGAGGCAAAAGGTAAAGAAGATATACATACGTATGCCTCGTTCTAAAAGCATGCGACAGCGGGAACGCCAATTCGGAGAGTCCGAATGTTTTGTTCCGTTCTTACGGAGTTAATTGCGTACGTCTCGTTCAATTTAACGGTCCGTACGTTCCGTTCAGTTCGCCATAAAGAACAGTAACTAGACATTAAGGAGTGTGCGGGAGCCGAAAGGTAAAGAAGATATACATATGTATGCCTCGTTCTAAAAGTATGCGACAGTGGGAACGCCACTTCGATGAGTCCGAATGTTTTATGTATGCCTCGTTCTAAAAGTATGCTTCAGTGGGAACGCCACTTCGATGAGTCCTTATGTTTTGTTACTTTCTTACAGAGTTAATTGCGTACGTTTCGTTCAATTTAGTAACAGGACTGTACGAGTTGGGATTTCGATTTTAAGTGCGCGAAATGTCAGGTGGCATCTGCGAGAGGAGTGATACTACCGTTATACACGTTTTCTTCGGTTTGAAAGTGTAGGACCGAAAGCACGCTTTCAATATTGGTTCAGTTTCTGCTTATTCTAATTGTCCATTGGTTCCAATGGAATGTGTAGTTATTTCTTTGGTATTGCCGGGATTGGTTAAGTGCTATTCAGTACTTGGATAATGGATCTAGAAAGGTTTCTTATTATTTGGACTAATTTTTTTTCCATTTGTTGTATATAGAGTGTGTGGGTGTTTTGTAATTCAATTTTACAGTACAGGAAGAATCTGATATTTTATTGTAGAAGTGGAGCGATTGTACGCTGATGGGCGAGGGTTCATTAGTATGTTAAATGGTTGTAGAACTTGTGCTCCTGCAGTCCCGTACTCCCGCAGTGGAAAAAAATGCATGAATATTAACTGGTTTTAGAACTATTGCTCCCACACCTACATTCCCGCATATGGAACAAAGTGAATATTGACATGCGACTTACGAACCGTAAACCCTTCTTAACGGACCGTTAAAAAACCTTACGTTGGAGCCTTCTACAACTGTACAACCAAAGCCGAAAATAATTTAAGTGTCGCTAATGACATGCAATTTACGGACCGTTAACCCTTCTTAACGGACCGTTAAAAGCAGTACGGATCGTACGAACTATACGGACCGTAAAACATTGCCAAGTTCCCCTCTCGAACTTAACCAGCACATCAGAAAATATGCAACTTACGGACCGTAAACTCTTCTTAACGGACCGTTAACAACTTTACCGTTCGTACGAACTGCACGGACCGTAAAGACATTGAACCCCTCTACAAAGTAACCAGTAGAGCGGAAAATATTCTAAGTGTCGCTAATGGAATGGAACTTACGGACCGTTAACAACTTTACAGTCCGTACGAACTGTACGGACCATAAAGACATTGGACCCCTCTACAACTTTACAAGAAAGGCCGAAAATACTCAAGTGTCGCTAATGACATGCAACTTACGGACCGTAAACACTTCTTAACGGACCTTTATACGGATCGTACGAATTGAACTGTACGGACCGTAAAACATTGGGCACCTCTCGAACTTAACTAGCACATCGGAAGATATTTTTTAAGTGTCGCTAATGGTATGCAACTTAGGGACCGTAAACCCTTCTTAACGGACCGTTAACAACTTTACGGTTCGTACGAACTGTACGGACCGTAAAGACATTGGCCCCTCTACAACGTAACCAGCACAGCGAAAAATATCAAAAGTGTCGCTAATGGAATGTAACTTACGGACAGTAAACCCTTTTTTAACGGACCGTTAACAACTTTACGGTTCATACGAACTGTACGGACTGCAAAGACATTGGACCCTTCTACAACTTTACAAGCAAGGCCAAAAATACTCCAGGTGTCGCTAATGACATGCAATTTACGGACCGTAAACCCTTCTTAACGGACCGTTAACAACTTGACGGTCCGTACGAACTGTACGGACCGTAAAGACATTGGACACCTCTACAACGTAACCAGCCCAGCGGAAAATATTTTAAGTGTCGCTAATGCAATGCAACTTACGGACCGTAGACCCTTCTTAACAGACCGTTAACAACTTTACGGTCCGTACGAACTGGTACGGACCGTAAAGACATTGGACTCCTCTACAAAGTAACCAGCACAGCGAAAAATGTTCTTAGTGTCGCTAATGGTATGCAATTTACGGACCGTAAACTCTTCTTAATTAACGGACCGTTAAGAGAAATACGAATCGTACGAACTGTACGTAAAGACATTGGACTGCTCTACAAAGTAACCAGTACAGCAGAAAATATTCTAAGTGTCGCTAATGACATGCAGCTTACGGACCGTAAACTCTTCTTAACGGACCGTTAAGAACTTTACGGATCGTACGAACTGTACGGACCGTAACGAAATTAGACCCCTCTACAACTTTACAAGCAATTTACGGACCGTAAAGTCTTCCTTACGGACCGTTAAGAGCTTTCCTGTTCGAACTGTAAGGACCGTAAGCTAAATTCACGGACCGTTACATGCGGGTATATTCTATGGCTCGTCAAAGTACGTGAAATTGCCGCTATTTTGGTTCACGACCGAGTTTAATGGAGAATGGGTCGAGGGCCGGATGTGACGTCAAATCAAGAACACGATGATTTTGAGACTCACATATTTACTTGTTTCTGTGGGAAAGGCTGGAAAAGTTGTTCGAAAAAATTGCTAGCCAGGTCCGCTGTAGTGTGATGTAGCAACACAACAAACTTACAGGAGGTACTCCGCTTCATGCCATACCGTTTTATGGAGAGATGTCCTGAAGAGAAGAAACGTACAAAGTGATGGCTCGATTCGTGCAAAGTGATAGCCGTCTAAGAGTTCGGCGATCTATTCTATAAAGTATTTCAAACCAGATGATCTCGCTCGATACCTGGATTTTCAGAGAGAGGAAGGGATTTTGCTGACTTGGTGACTTAAGCGAGACGAATTTGGAATAACCGCTTGTCCTGAGAAACAACAGCAATCAGTCGGCACAGCCAACAGAGTTTTGTATTTGCCCGCTACTAATCTTAAAGCTCCATTTCAGAAGCCATACAGGTTTAATTCCTGGATATTCATTAGCACACTTTAAGATAACATCAGCACCAATATCTTCAAGAACAAGATCACTCTTCTTTGAGTCTTGACAACCTTCTAACTCACTTTAATATAACATTCGCTGATGTTTTGAAGGGAAGCGACTCTACAATTTCCACACTCGCACGAAAAGAACACAAACACTGTGTCATGGGATAATCATTTTGATGTACGTTGAACGAATGAAGTTTAAATAATTTGAGAAAGTAAACGGACTTGACTTTTATTAATACGAAAGTATGTTAATGCGAGATCGAAGAATGCGCGAATTTAGTAAATACGCACCACACGCTACAGTCTTTTTGACTTCTACATATCATTGCCTTCGGGTCTGTCCATCGAGCTCGTTCGAGTTCTTTGTCAGCGTCCACCTCATTTGTCTATCCATTCTTCGTTGGCCAGAGAGTTGTCAGCATACAAATCAGCTCGGCCGTCATAGTTTAACTATTCACTTTGCTTTGTTGACAAGTAGTCGTCATTCTCTTCAGCGATATAATTAATTTCGGAGTCTTCTGAGTCAAAGCTCATTTCAGAATCCGACGAAGTAGAAGATATTGTTGATAAAAACAGAAATCTGTCGACTCTGGAGCCCCAGCGAAAACTTGTGCAGCAAAAAGGCTTCTACGCTCACACAGAGTAAAAGGGCCGACTGGGACAGCGAAGCTTTCGTTCTGGAAGTGACGTCACGACTTTACTCTCTCCAGACTCCCTATGCTCGGTCGTGAACCATACACGAAACTCGGTTTCAAGTAGCCTGAATTTCAGCCGTCTCCTCCTCTCGCTAAGTCTCGGGAGAGAGACGTCTGAAGGCACTGGGCGATAATGCTGTCCAGTGACGTCACTACTCGAAAACCTGGTAGTGGTTCTGATTGGTTGCCGTGTTAATTGATTCGCCCGACGCGAATAATTTGAATAATTTTATTGCCAAACTTTTGCGCGTTCACTGAAGATGGCAGAAGAAAATCGTGAGCTAAAGGACCTAAATATGGCACGCCGTTTGTAGCAAAATTCAATCAAGTCAAATATTTATTCAATCCAATCATTTTGGCGTAATGTCATTTAATTTAATCTTCCAAACATATTCAAACAATCCGAAAAAGCATTCAATTCAAACCCATGTTTCTCAGTTCAATTTAATCAGAGTGAATATTTATTCAATCCAATCACGGAAATATTTATTCAATCCAATCACGAAGATATTTATTCAATCCAATCACGGAAATATTTATTCAATCCAATCACGGAAATATTCATCATCAGTAAATATTCATTCAATCCAATCACGGAAATATTTATTCAATCCAATCATAAAATATTTATTCAATTTCACATAGTTATTCAATCCACTCAAAAACATATTCAATGCAATCCTGGAGAAATTCATTCAATCTTCCTGGGGCGAGCGCGGTCAGTAGAAAACATGGACTGCGGACAGACGGACTACGGACTACGGACTGGGTATAAAACACGGACTCAGGTATAAAACGCGGACTAAGCATTACGGACTGGGTATAAAATACTGACTCAGGTATAAAACACGGACTGAGCATCACAGACTCGGTATAAAACACTTAGAAAGGTTCTACATTGAATGAAGTCTAGCACGAACGTCTTCATAATAAAAGTAGAAGCTACATGTAACTATCGAAGTCTCATTTCCCGAAAATGCATGCTCATACAGGTTCAACCATACTCGATTGCCGAAAAAGGAAAAGAAGACACTGAAGGTCACAAAATTGACGAACTGTTTTCGAATGATTCAACCATGATTAAATGTTTTGAAAGATCAACAGTTGAGAGAATTGAGGAGAATTCGAACGACGTGTCCCGCTGTTTTATATATTTATACGATACACACATAATACGGCCTTACCAAAATGAGGAACAAAAGTTGATAAACAGGAAAAAAAAAACGACATTACACAAGGATGACAGTTCCTGCTCTCCCTAATATCGCCTAGGAAAAGGAAGGGGAAAAAAACAAAACAAAAGTTATTACTTTGTTGAGCAGACGAAAAGTGTTACTGTCCTTGTGGTATATTGACTCCACGGTGAATGCATTTTTTGAAATTTCTAAAATGAGAAAAGGAAAATTAGAAAAATATGAAAATGAGAACTATTACTTGTTTTGGTGATCGGACAGCGGCACTTTCGAAATAATTGTCTCGGTCTCTAGGACAAGAAGATAACTCGGTCTCACGGACCGATACCTTTGTGAATGTAAATGTTTTCAACAGCGTTACATCTCCTCATGTACTCTCTTACCGGAAATCGAGACTTTGCAAGAAAAGAAGAATTAATATATGAAACTATTGCAACCCTTACCTCCAATGCCGGCCATCTTGGGTGACAGCACATGCGCAGTTTCCGATCACCAAAGCAAGTAATAGTTCTCATTTTCATATTCCTCTAATTTTTTGCTCTCTACTTTCCCAGCCATGCAGTATCAGATATTTTTTCTCTTTTTGATACCTTTGCTCATTTTAGAAATTTAAGTTCACCGTGGAGTCAATATCCCACAAGGACAGCAACATGTTTCGTCTGCTCAACAAAGTTAAGTCCTGTTCGGCGGAGACAGTACTTGGATGGGTGACCAAATACGAATACCCCTTGTTGTAATAACTTTTTTTTTTGTTTTTTCCCTCCTTTTCCAAGGCGATATTAAGGAGAGCAGGAACTGTCATCCTTGTGTACTGTCGTTTTTTTTTTCCTGTTTATCAACTTTTTGTTCCTCATTTTGCTAAGGCCGTATTATGTGGTATGGCCGTATTATGTGTGTATCGTATAAATATATAAAACAGCGGGACACGTCGTTCGAATTCTCCTCAATTCTCTCAACTGTTGATCTTTCAAAACATTTAATCATGGTTGAATCATTCGAAAACAGTTCGTCAATTTTGTGACCTTCAGTGTCTTCTTTTCCTTTTTCGGCAATCGAGTATGGTTGAACCTGTATGAGCATGCATTTTCGGGAAATGAGACTTCGATAGTTACATGTAGCTTCTACTTTTATTATGAAGACGTTCGTGCTAAACTTCATTCAATGTAGAACCTTTCTAAGTGTTTTATACCGAGTCTGTGATGCTCAGTCCGTGTTTTATACCTGAGTCAGTATTTTATACCCAGTCCGTAATGCTTAGTCCGCGTTTTATACCTGAGTCCGTGTTTTATACCCAGTCCGTAGTCCGTAGTCCGTCTGTCCGCAGTCCATATTTTCTACTGACCGCGCTCGCCCCAGGAAGATTGAATGAATTTCTCCAGGATTGCATTGAATATGTGTTTGAGTGGATTGAATAACTATGTGAAATTGAATAAATATTTTATGATTGGATTGAATAAATATTTCCGTGATTGGATTGAATGAATATTTTACTGATTGAATGAATATTTCCGTGATTGGATTGAATAAATATTTCCGTGATTGGATTGAATAAATATTCACTCTGATCAAATTGAACTGAGAAACATGGGTTTGAATTGAATGCTTTTTCGGATTGTTTGAATATGTTTGGAAGATTAAATTAAATGACATTACGCCAAAATGATTGGATTGAATAAATATTTGACTTGATTGAATTTTGCTACAAACGGCGTGCCATA
>JAHPZR010006324.1:0-2500 GCA_019787425.1 Platygyra sinensis
TGAAATTCGATTAAAATTCACTGGATTCTGTTATTGTGAGGAATCTTTGTTGAAAGTGGAATTTTGGAGCTAATTTCGGGGTTTTATCCCTGGGATTTGATGTGAAAGCCCTAATACCCCAGGGATTGACTGGGAGACCAAACTACTTTGGGCTCTTGAATAACTTAATGACCTTAATCATCTGTGAAAGTTTGAGAGAAATCGGTGAGATGGCATGTGTCACGTCTGCCCGGTCCTCTCGTGGACAGACTCTTAAAGGCTTGCGCGTGCCTATCAAAACCAAAATTGCAAAATATATTGTTATTTTCGGATTCTAGAGTTTATTAGCTTTCCAGTCATATATAGCTTACCATGGTTTTCTTTAAAGCAGCGCGTAAACAAAACATTTTCCGAAAGGCACTCTGAAGGTCTACAGTAACCTTAAAAGAGATATTGGTCCTATAAAACTGCATAATTTCTGGGGTGACGATCATACATTCTTCGTACAATTATGAATAGTTCCAAGCCTTTCCAATAGTCAGAACTCAAATTTTAAAAGCTTAGCAACATAATCAGGATTTAAAAAGAATATATAAAAGGGAGTACGAATTCTCAAATTCATCACTTTTTACCAGAATGCATTGCATTTAACCAGAGTGCACTGCGACATTTTACCAGAGTGCATTGCGCCACGAACAACACGAGGATGTCACACCGTGTTTTGGCGTGGATTTAAGTGAGAAATTTTGGTCTGATTTACCTGTAAAACGATGTGAAAGAGATCATGATTGACTTTCATAACTCTTGCTTTTGTTTTTAATGCAGTACGTGAAAGTTTGTAAATCTGGACAATTAATTGTGGCATCTTATTTTAAACTTAGTATGTCATTTCTTAGCAGTCTCGCCTCCGTGGTCCAATTCTTAAATCAGATGAAGAGGAATCATCGTTACGAAAACTTGTAGAATAATCAAAACAACCGGAAACTGTAGAACAAACGATCTATTCCTTTTTATTCAAACATGAATTTAAATTTAAGTTTTAGCATTTTCACACTGCCGGCGATGGACGCGTCTTTGACACTGTCGATACTCTAGAGACATTTAAAGCGTACCAGTACAGAATTTATAAGTGAGATTTCTGCTCCGACAATTTCCACGTCTTTCAATTTTCATCTTTTCGATTTTATAGTGAAGGGGAGGTACATGTGTATCGTATGTTATGTGGTTATTGTCTCGATCCCTTGTCACACCTCGCCATCGATGCGTCATGATGCATGAAGTTGATGCATACAAGGACAGATTTTAAGTTACACACCACAATTTGACACTACTTTAAGAAATAAAGGTTATAACGTAAAACTTGGAACGCGCAGATAGATTAATGACTACGTTGTCACTTTCAACAGAATGTGCCGCAGCATTACTATCTTTTAGATATCCTAGTTGTTAAAAAGATACCGGCTGACGTTAACTGGCTTACGTACATTACTGGTGACGCTTTTTCGAGATCAGAATAATTCATCAAGCATTCATTGGAGCTTACTCTTCCTTTCCTTGAACGGCGTAATTTATGGCTTCGTATGCCGGAATTACATTTCGTGGAAAAAAAACGGCAAACCAAATTTTCGCGCCACAGATCAAGCCCAGTGAATAGACTAGTGGTTAGACGATCTGGCTAAATCACGGAGAAATTCCATCTGGAACTCAGATTTTTTCCGACTTTTTGGTTCATGCTATTTCTGTCATTTAAAACTGAAAAAGAAAGCTAAAAGTATGTGAAGTAAGTTAATCTAAAACAGAAACATCCAAATTTGACAAACATGCCCGTCAAAATACGATCGTTATGGAAGCATCAAGGTTGCATTGTTCTCAGATAAACGTAGGAAAAGTCACCAAATTTGCGTTTCACTGCTTCTTCACTATACTTTACTTTACACTCTTTAGTTTACAGGCATGGTTGGCGAAGACCTCAAAAGCGACATCTTGATGCCTTCAAAGTTGTTCTCGTAATTAAACATGAGAAGACATCAACTTTTACTGCAGAGTTTGATGACAGAAAACAAGAATCTGTTGTCATCCACTGCAATGCCAAACATATACCCAGCGCTCGGGAAGAGATCGAACGTTCTTCTCAGTATTCTCCCAAAAAGTGACATCTACCTTCACGAGTCGGCTGATAGATTCCACTAAGGCCCATTTTGTGGATCCACTTACATATTCAAATAGTCGTTGAAGAAAAAAAAATAAGCTTTTCTCAGCCGCTGTCCGCGGTCACTCCTTCCATTTGTGCCATGTGAGTAGCATCGCCGTTGCCACTTGTATCTTTGGCTTCATGTTGTAATCTTGTTCACAGTTGATAGCTCAACCGTTTGATCGGCCTGTGCGACGGAACTATTCCAACATCATTATAATCATTTAGATACGTGCATCCTTTGCATGAAATCTCTATGATCTATAACATTCTTTCGTTTGAGCAGCCATGGTAATTGACACAGGACACATCACACTCTCTGCAAGCCTT
>JAHPZR010006324.1:12500-17500 GCA_019787425.1 Platygyra sinensis
TGTTAAACAAAGGAATTTAGAATGGTACACAAAGTAATTGATTGGTAAAGAAATAAAATCACTTTGCCTTTGATTGAGGGAGGTTCACAAATATCGAGGTGCTGAAACTACACAGTAAGGACTGAAAACGTAACGAAGGTTATGTAAAATTTACCAACGACAGTCGATATTTACGGGTCAGATTTGGTTGTTCAAAGGAGAAAGCAGTCTGGATTGAGTGAAGCGCGCAGGAAGTTGTGGGAAGAGGCGGGAAAAAATTGCCGCCATATTGGAAGGGTGGCTATTGATCCTTCGACCTTTCCCATGACATCCAGCGCACCTTAATTCACCCTGGTATCCACCAATCTTTTCTTCCCCAAAAAAACACATAAATAGAGACTGGGTACGAGTCTGCAGCAGTAGTACACCGTGGATTTATAATTTTCCTTGAAAACGTTTCCCTAACATCTCTACAACTTATATAAATTGATTGTCACCTTGCTTGGGACAGGAACCGGAGGATGAAACCTTTTAAACGGGACGGGTTTTGGCGGGATGGTTGCTGTCATCGGAGGTGGTGGCGGTTCTATCAAACGTCTTGCAGGCGTCACCTGAAGGACAACAAATCAAAAGGTTATCTGTGACCCTTTTTACAGTACGTTAATAACTTTCCGCATGAAAGTGCAGCTTATATAACACGCTCTGTATAGTCATCATTGCTTATATACCACGGTCTGCGTAGTCATCACTATGGTAACCTTATTTCACGCCATACTTCATCACTATGGTAACCTTATTTCACGCCATACTTCATCACTATGGTAACCTTATTTCACGCCATACTTCACACAAGAGGCAGAAATGCTCACACAGGCGCAAGCTACAGTAAACGACCTATGTAAAACATTTATCATTTTCCGGCATCGAAAAACACTTTAAATATCTCTAATATGCCTTTCCGTCATTTCTAATTTATTCATTTGACAATGATGACATGAAGTCGTCGAAACGTCATGTTGTTTTGCTATAGTTAATTTTCTTGCTGAAATGTTTATCCAAATCGTTCTTTATTCGAAAAACAGATACTTGATAAAAACGCTCCCTAAAAGAACAGGGCTTTGAAAACGGTACTTAATCGTTAATAGGGAGCTTAAGCACACGCGTTTCTGAGACGCGGACGCCAACCGGAAGTGAGCTATTTTCACTTTTATTT
Source organism: Platygyra sinensis (assembly GCA_019787425.1). Taxonomy (NCBI): domain Eukaryota; kingdom Metazoa; phylum Cnidaria; class Anthozoa; order Scleractinia; family Merulinidae; genus Platygyra; species Platygyra sinensis. The sequence goes on from JAHPZR010006324.1 coordinate 13,693, forward strand.
TGCCCTCGCACAACCACATTCACATTGCTAAGTATCTCTTCTCTATTGGAGACAAGTAGTATAAAAATCTGGGAGACAAGACGGTCTTAGCACGCGAAATGTTCTCTTCCGGTTGCCGTCCGCGTCTTAAAAACGCGCTTGCTTAAGCTCCCTAATGTGAGGACAGTAGACAACGGACACTTACACACCCTCGCATCAGCAACAAAATATGTCACTCTATCGACCGTTCTCGTCAGTTCATTAACATTTCTTTCAAAGAACAAAGAACATGTATGTCTTATCTATCTAGTCCTTTATTGCCCCCGGTGGGGCATGGGGCCGCAACAATGTCACTTTTCCACCGGGTCTTGTCTTTCGCAATAGTCTGTGCCTCTCCCCATGATAAACCCATCTCACTAAGGTCAGATTCCACTGTCTTTCTCCAGGTGGTTTTGGGTCTTCCCCTTTTTCTTTTGCCTGCAGGTGTCCACCTAAGGGCAACCTTGGGTATTCTCTCTGGTGACATTCGTAAGACATGTCCTAGCCATCTAAGCCGGCGTTTCTTGATTTCAAGATCTATACTTGTGCACCCAGTCTTCTGGTACAGGTCATTGTTGGAAATTTTATTGGGCCAGAAGATGTTGCAGATCCTTCGCAGACAGCTATTGTGAAAAGCACTGACTTTGTTTATGTCCCTCTTGACAATTCTCCAGCATTCAGAGCCGTACAGTAGCACAGATTTAACGTTACTGTTGTAGATGCGCAATTTAGTCTTCAGGCTATACTGCTTAGACTTCCAGATGTTTTTGAGCCTGCTAAATGCGCACCTGGCTTTGTTGAGCCTAGCCTTGATGTCCTTCTGGGCACTGTTGTCTGTACTGATCACACTCCCAAGATAAGTAAACTCTTCAATATGTTCCAGCGGTTCTCCATCGATGTTGATTGGCCTTGATGCGTCAGAGTTGACACACATAATTTTGGATTTCTTTTTGCTAATGATCAGACCCGTTTTCTTGGCATTTATATGGAGATCGTCTGTTTTCTCCTGAAGATGAGTAGGTGTTGAAGAAAGGATGGCAATATCATCTGCAAAGTCAAGGTCTTGAAGGTGAGAGAAGATAGTCCACTGTATTCCACGAGAGCGCAGAGAAGTTGCTTGACGCATCACCCAGTCGATAGTAACAAGGAAGAGAATAGGCGAAAGTATACAACCCTGGCGCACTCCTGATTTTACTGGAAATGCTTCTGTAATGGTGTTTCCAAGGATGATACTACATTCGAAGTTGTTATAGAACATCTTGATAAGGTTGATAATCTTGGGTGGTAATCCATATGCTTGAAGGATCTTCCATAGACTCTCTCGATGCACGCTATCGAATGCCTTCTGAAAATCGATAAAATTGATGCAAAGAGATGTGTTCCATTCGAGAGACTGTTCCAGGATGTTTCGTAAAGCAAATATCTGGTCCATACAACCTCTTCCTCTTCTAAACCCAGCCTGTTCCTCTCTGAGTGTCGAATCGAAGCGTTTCTGAGACGCGGACGCCAACCGGAAGTGAGCTATTTTCACTTTTATTTTGCCCTCGCACAACCACATTCACATTGCTAAGTATCTCTTCTCTATTAGAGACAAGTAGTATAAAAATCTGGGAGACAAGACGGTCTTAGCACGCGAAATGTTCTCTTCCGGTTGCCGTCAGTGTCTTAAAAACGCGCTTGCTTAAGCTCCCTAATGTGAGGACAGTAGACAACGGACACTTACACACCCTCGCATCAGCAACAAAATATAGTCACTTTATCGACCGTTCTCGTCAGTTCATTAACATTTCTTTCAGAGAACAAAGAACATGTATGTCTTAGCTCAAATACAAAGCACACAGTGCCATACAATCCTCCTTAACGGTTTGTGATTCCTACACAGCGCCGAGACGTCTATTAACTGCCAAAGCACAACAATTTACAAACATTAACAATCTTAACCGATAAAATGTGTTCATTTTTCGTGATAGTATTCCGTCAGAGGTATTACTTTTCTTGCTTTTTTCCGGCATGATAAATACTGCTGTATCAAGGTTTAGTGCGATAACGAATGCATTTCTATAGACGAGTGTTTTACCACACCAGCGGTAAACTTCGCACGACATCCGGGACCTTTCGATACCCTCACCAATGAGGATATTAATGACGTCATTGATTCCCGCCTTATAACAGTTGTTTGTGCAAATGGTCAGTTTTTCTACACAATAAAAATAAAATTGCAAGGTGGCTTGAAGATATGAATTTTACTTTCTCGTTTTAAAAGCAAAATTTTATCAATCGCTGCGCTCGTTCGTAAAATATTGAAATAGAATCCATGTCTTCACGCCGCCGTGTAATATTCTCTCTCTATTTATATTTCAAAATTTTATACCACGGATTCCTCTTGAACTGACGGCACTCCTTCAGTCGACACTGCCACATCGTAGAATGACGGTGGTACAAGCTTCTTTACATTAACATGAGTTTGCATCTGCAACAGAAAAATCAACATACAACGTACTCTTTGTTTTTGTTCAATTGAATATCATGGTTCAAGTTTTTATTATTTTACACTGTTTACAGACGTGATACAACTTAATATAACATAGTTTACAATTATATAGAAATAAAAAAATACAAACAAAAGTTAGCCAGAAAAGAAACACTATTTAATCGTGTACAGTGACCAAAGTAGCTAATGAGCTTTCGAGTTGGTCACTGTCATGTGAGAGATAAATTGGCGTTGGCTGCATGTTAAGTATATTTGAAAGAGAAGAAAGACAAGCTAGAGAAAAAAGAGACGAAAATGATATCCTACATATTGTGCATTATTATCTTCTATGGCTAGTAGTTAGATTATGGTCAGTTTTGAGAACTCAATAGGAATCTCTTATACTGCTTTTTGAAGAGCATGTACGGAAAACATTTAATTTCTAGTGGGACAGATTCCCAGATTTTGTTTTGCAAACACATTTTACATGTACATGTCCTTTCTACAGATTCTCAGGTACGGCGAGTATGGAGTCATTTGAGCAGTTGAGAGGCAGAATTAATTCATGGTCATAGCACTGCTCAATTTCTCCTCACAGCCATTGTCACTTCCTGGGTAGCTGCCGGTTTCGCCCCTTGGGGAGTTCGCCCCCACATCGACCCGACTAGTGATCAAGTGCTTAAAATTTATCCTTCTCTTACCAAGAAAAAAGACCAAACTTCCTTGGATAACATCAACTCAGGGTTGCCACCGAACGAAAAAATTGTCCCTGACTGGTCCTGACTTTTCGCTGACTTTTCAATGATTGTAAAGCAATTTTTACTGACCCTGCAGAATGACTATTCTGGCCATGAATCAATAAAAATAAGGATGGCTGGATGGATGAGATAATTATTAAAACAAAAATACCTTGTCTCAACATCGTTCCCACGGTCTCTCATTAGATGAGACAACCTGGGAACGAGGTTGGCCTTGTCTTTACAAAAACATCCAAAACTGAATAATTTGCGGTAACTTTAAAGGGGCTCAGTCACGGTTAAACGGTTTGAAAAGTTTAGCTAAACTTTCCAAATTCGTTGTTTGTAATCCGTGTCAATCTTCTCCATCCTTAACCATCCTTGTTCCTTTATGGTTTATTATTATCTCTTTGATGTTTTTCTATCTTTGTAAGGTGTTATTTTTAGTTTCCTTCAATTTAACGGTAATTTTGTCCATGGTCAATATAACTCAAAATACCGTGACTGAGCCCCTTTTTAAGATAAAATTCCCTGACTTTGAACAGGGATTTAGAAACTCCCTGACGTTTTCCTGACCCGGAAT
>JAHPZR010006324.1:22500-67500 GCA_019787425.1 Platygyra sinensis
AAAACAGCAAGCAGGGATTGAGCAGGATTAGTAATGTGAGGGATCTACGACAAGTGGGATCCAGGAGACAAAAGGAGAGCTCTCCTTATTCTCCACCAGACCCCTCTCATCACCATCTGACCGAGGGTCTGGAACTACCAAATCAGGGAATGTACATGACCTAAATCATGTTGAAATTTATATCACAATTTGGACATCTGAACTCAGCAAATGAATGAAACAAAGGATTTTATGATTTCATTTCCCTGTATACACTGTATAATAATTAATTGATTAAGATAGCTGTAATATAACATTTACCACAGTTATTCCTGGCTCAGCATCCACAATCTGTTCATCATCCATGGTTTCTCTGTCCAAGAAGTTTCCTTCTACTGATTGTCTGTCCTTTGGCTGTGTGTCTATTGACAATTTCTCTACTGATTGTGTGTCCATTACCTCTGTGTCCATTGTCACTGGGTACAGACTGTACATATATGTAACTTCCTATGTAAGTAATTTGATGGTATTAAAAAGCAGAATTAAACTATAGTGAGAGAAACAATGGATGTTTTGAAGTTTATACAATGTCAACATTTGTTTCCTGTGTATGCTTGTCATGGCAGGGTGCAAAAATTATAATATGCACCTCTGAACTGATTCCATCTGACTCAGCCTCACTACCAGACTTATCCTCACTCCTGGGTGCTGAACACTTCAGCCCGTATTCCTCCAATTCTCTTGCAAGTTCCACAGCTAGAACTGCAATTAATTATAACATGTATCATATTAGGTAAGGTCTCCACACAAGACAGGTGATCATAACAACAATGCTTATAACTCCACATCCCAAGCACAGCAATGTCACCAATGTGGAAATAATATAGTATATGGGTGTATCGATTTTATAATAGCGGAGCTCTGGCGGCCCAAAGGGCCGCCAAGCAGAGCCCCATAACCATATAGGGAAATCGTGGCCAGCGGTAGTTCTCGTGGGCGCGTACGCACGACGAGGACGGCGGCAGCAGTGGTGGTGGAGTCGTGCAACATGGTGGCCATACTCCAAATAATAGGTTGACAGAGACATGCAGCCTTGGTTTACCTTGTACTTTTTTGATATATGACATCATGTTATGATCAATTGACACCTGTCAAATTAAGTTATCCGCTGGCCAGTATCATGTGACCATATCGCGGGCTCAAGTTCATAGCTCATCGAGGTCACATGTTTTATGAAAGTTGACCGCTGACCAATTGCTGGTTTTCCATTGGATCGCAGGCTCGTGTCAAGTTTTTTTGTTGAAAACAGAGTCGGGTTGTTCGGAAGCCTGTTTACTCCAGGTTTAAAAGTAAACCCCATTATAACTGTTTCTTCTCTGCAAATGTTTTTTGTTTACAGCTTTTGTTTTGTGTATCGGTTTTGGGATTATTAAACTCAAAATAGAAGGCCAAACAAAACCCCACTGCAAAATTCAACCTTATCCTGGGTTAGCCTAATCGGCTACAGGAGCTCCGGTGACCTAAATCTATATATTAGGAGATCTCTGCCTTTGACTTCATATGTAAATTTTTACTTTGATACATGTACCTATGTCAAAAGTGAATTATCATAATATCATGTCCTTTCTTTTGATTTGTAATCACTCACCCTTAGCGCGTACAAACACCAACGCTCTTTTTGGCTTATGTTTCTGCAACACATGAGCAACACACTTGCCTCCTTGTGTTAAAGAAAATGGCATGACCTGAAGAAAAGATAAAACATGTTTTTTTCCTTTTATGGAGGGGGAGGGGGGTGGGTGGATTCTGAAAAGGATAAATATACAAAAAGAAACAGAACCCCCTACTCCTAAAAACAAACAAACAAAACACAAAAACAAACAAACAAAATGCAAACAAGTATGCCAAAAAAAAAAAAACAATACACCTACTTATTCATAGACTAGGAGAATAATTAGTAAAATAAAATTCTTATAAGTCGCAGGGCAGATTAATACATTTGGGATTGTCAATATTTGCATGTATTGTAAAGATGAATTCTAGATTGCTGGAAGATTGTCCCAGTTTCTTGGGTAGTTTTCCTACTTGCAGTGTACATGTATGTATAGCTCATTAGATTGTAAGCTCTGTATTATTTGGTGACCAACAAGAAAAAAGAAACAACATACTGTACTTACTTGAAGTGGCTGGTATTTCTTAGATTTCTGTATTTCAGTACTGCCAAAAAATTGCACTAATTAGTATCAAATACATAGAGAATAATACATGGGCGCGCAGAGATATGGAATTTATCTTCGAGTGTTCACATCGATATTGAATGAGTGAGCGCAGCGAACGAGTGAGATATCGAATGTGAACACGAGAAGATAAATTCCATTTCTCCAAGCGCCCATGTATTATTCTGTTTATTACATAAACATACTAATGACGACGTTTTTGACGAATTTCTGAAGATTTCCGACCGCTTTCCGAAGATTTCCGAAGATTTTCCAAAATTGTTCCGAAGGTAAGGCGAACGTTTCCGAACATTTTCCGGAGATTTTCCGCAGATTTCCGAAGATTTCCAATGATTTCCAAAGATTTCCGAAGATTTCCAAGGAGGCACCGATGATGTATTGATCATACAGCAACATATCTAAGTACTTTTTAAGGGATTATGGAACCATAGCAATGGTGATCATTTTAGTAACTATGGTAACCATAGTAAATGATATTTTTACATGTGAAATTATCGTAATTTTACATGTGAAAATATATGGATTTTCTCAGTGGCAGAAATCCTAATAAAACACTGATGTTTATGTAATAAACATATTTATTATTATCATTAAGGGAAGCTAATTTCACATAAAAGAAGACTAATATAATAAAAACAAACACTTAAATTGACGAAGTAACAAAATAATTCTTACTAATAAAAAAATGCAATCATAGCAAAAGGCATTCTTATAGACTCTCAGAAAGTACATGTAACAATTCAACAGCGCTCCAAGCTGCGACCATTTTGTTCGCCATGGCGAGTGAAAAAAATTTTTGGCGACCAAAATTCTGGCGAAAGTCGGGTGATGGCGACCATTTTACAGTTAAAGGTCACCAAAAGGCGACTTTTTGAAAAAGTGAGCTTGCAGCGCTGTACAATCAATCAATTACCCAACAGTCAGACAGTCAGTCTGTCAGCCAGCCTGTCAGCCAGTAAGCCAGCCAGTCAGTCAGTCAGTCAGCCAGCCTGTCAGCCAGACAGTCATTCAGCCAGCCTGTCACCCAGACGATCATTCAGTCAGCCAGCCAGCCAGTCAGTCAGTCAGACAGTCCATCCACCAGCCATCTTGTCAGCCAGTCAGTCAGCCAGCCAGTTAGTCAACCAGTCAGCCAGTGCATCAGTCAGTCAGTAAGCCAGCCGGTCAACAAGCCAGCCAGTCAGTCAGTCAACAAGCCAGCCTGTCAGCCAGTAAGCCAGCCAGTCAGTCAGTCAGTCAGCCGGCCAGCCTGTTAGCCAAACAGTCATTCAGTCAGCCAACCAGCCTGTCACCCAGACAATCATTCAGTCAGCCAGTCAGTCAGCCAGCCAGCCAGCCAGCCAGCCAGCCAGCCAGGCAATCAGCAAACCAGTCAGCTAGCCAGTCAGCCAGTCAGTCAGTCAGTCAGTCAGACAGTCAACCAGTCAGCCAGCCAGTCAGTCAGTCAGCAAGCCAGTCAGCAAGTCAGTCAGTCAGTCAATCAGTCAAACAGTGAGTCAGTCAGCCAGCCAGAATGTCAGAATGTCAGACAGTTAGTCAGTCAATCAGTCAGCCAGCCAGCCTGTCAGCCAGACAGTCATTCAGTCATTCAGCAAGCCACCCAGCCAGTCAGACAATCAGTCAGCCAGCCAGCCTATCAGCCAGACGGTTATTTAGTCTGCCAGCCAGCCAGTCAGTCAGACAGTCAATCAGACAGTCAGTCAGTCAGTTGGCCAGGCAACCTTGCTCGCCTCAGAGGGCGGTTAGATGAGAGACCCTGGGAATGAGGTTGATGGCCAGCCAGCCAGCCAGTCAGCCAGTCAGCCAGTCAGCCAGTCAGCCAGCCAGTCAGCCAGCCAGTCAGCCAGCCAGTCAGCCAGCCAGTCAGCCAGCCAGTCAACCAGCCAGCCAGTCAGCCAGTCAGTCAGCCAGCCAGTCAGCCAGCCAGTCAGCCAGTCAGCCAGCCAGCCAGTCAGTCAGTCAGTCAGTCAGCCAGCCAGTCTGTCAGCCAGCCAGCCTGTCAGTCAGCCAGCCAGTCAGCTAGGCAGTCATGCAGTCAGTCAGTCAGCCAGCCAGGCAGTCACTCAGTCAGCCAGTCAGTCAGCCAACCAGCCAGTCAGACAGACAGTCAGTCAGTTAGTCAGCCAGTTAGTAAGCCAGCCAGTCAGTTAGTCAGCCAGTCAGTTAGTCAGCCAGTCAGTCAGTCAGCCAGCCAGCCAGTCAGTCAGTCAGTCAGTCAGCCAGTCAGTCAGTCTGTCAGTCTGTCAGTCAGTCAGACAGTGAGTCGGTCAGCCAGCCAGCCAGTCAGCCAGACAGCCATTCAGCCAGTCAGCCAGTCAGCCATTCAGCCAGTCAGCCAGTCAGCCAGTCAGCCAGTCAGCCAGTCAGCCAGTCAGCCAGTCAGCCAGTCAGCCAGTCAGCCAGTCAGCCAGTCAGCCAGTCAGCCAGTCAGCCAGTCAGCCAGTCAGCCAGTCAGCCAGTCAGCCAGTCAGCCAGTCAGCCAGTCAGCCAGTCAGCCAGTCAGCCAGTCAGCCAGTCAGCCAGTCAGCCAGTCAGCCAGTCAGCCAGTCAGCCAGTCAGCCAGTCAGCCAGTCAGCCAGTCAGCCAGTCAGCCAGTCAGCCAGTCAGCCAGTCAGCCAGTCAGCCAGTCAGCCAGTCAGCCAGTCAGCCAGTCAGCCAGTCAGCCAGTCAGGCAGTCAGCCAGTCAGCCAGTCAGCCAGTCAGCCAGTCAGCCAGTCAGCCAGTCAGCCAGTCAGCCAGTCAATCAGTCAGTCAGACAGTCTCCCAGTCAGTCAGACACTGAGTCAGTCAGTCAAAGAGTCAGTCAGTCAGTCAGTCAGTCAGAGAGTCAGTCAGTCAGTCAGTCAGTCAGCCAGCTAGCCATTCAGTCAGCCAGTCTACCAGCCAGCCAGTCAGCCAATCAGTTAGCCAGTCCACCAGTCAGCCAGCCTGCCAGTCAATCAGACAGGCAGTCAGTCAGTCAGTCAGCCAGCCAGCCAGTCAGTCAGGCAGTCAGTCAGACAGTCAGTCAGTCAGTCAGATAGTGGGCCAGTCAGTTAGTCAGCCAGCCAGTCAGGTCAGTCAGAGAGTCAGTCAGTCAGACAAACAGTCAGTCAGCCAGTCATTCAGTTAGCCAGTGAGAGTAAGTCTGTCTGTCAGACAGACAGTTAGCCAGCCAGTCACCTAGTCAGTCAGTCAGTTGGCCAGTCAGAGAGTCACTCACTCAATCAGTCAGTCAGTTAGTAAGCCATTCAGCCAGTAAGGCAGTCAGTTACTCAGCTAGCCAGTCAGCCAGCCAGCCAGCCAGCAGCCAGTCAGACAATCAGTCAACCAGGCAGTCAGACACTTAGATAGTCAGTCAGTCAGTCAATCAGTCTTTCAGCCAGTCAGTCAGTCAGTCAGACAGTTAGTCAGCCAATCAGCCAGCCAGTCAGTCAGTCAGTTAGTCAGCCAGCCAGCCAGTCAGTCAGTCAGTCAGTCATCCAGTCAGTGGCACTCAGTCAGTCAGTCAGTCAGTCAACCAGCCAATAAATCATTCAATCAATCAATTCTGTCAATCAGTCGGACAGTTTTTCAGTTGGCCCATCAGTCATTTTCAGTTGGCCAGTCTGTTAATCAATCACTTGCTCAGTCAGTGAATGAGTTATTAAAATGAAATCAACAATGGCACTGTTGGTAGTGCAGTTGGTCAATGCAAACCTTTTAGCAGTAATAACTTGACTTGGTACAGCAACACCTGAGGGACTGGACAGTTTCCTTATTTCTGTGCAAGATGCACAAACTTTGGTCACTGGTATAAATTTACCCCTGGTATTCAACTTCAACGCAATTTGTCCAAAACCTACCGTAAGAAAATTAATTGTTATATACATGTAGCTGGCATTTTTCCCACTACAATGCACCCATTCATTGGCTGGTTCAATGTCACATGACATCTATCAATGAAACTGTTTCCCACCAAATGCCATGAGTGGGCAACATTGCAAAAACTACAACATCAAATGGGAAACAGTTCACTGTCACCTGCAAAATGTTGACCGCTGTTGCACGTGACTAGAGGTGGCCTGATGTTGTCGCTGGAATAGGCCCTTTGCAGGATCCGATCACATGGTACGGAATAAATTACACTGGGACGCAAATGACGCAGTGGGACTTCCAAAACAAAGGAACTCTTACCAGTCCAGCATGACTTTCCTTTGTTTTGAAAGTCCCACTGCGACATTTGCGTCCCAGTGTAATTTATTCCGTACCATGTGACTGGATCCTGCAAAGGGCCATCTCAGGGCATTTTTCAAAATTTGATGTTGTTTTGTTTTGTTTGTTTTTCGAATCTCATTGTTTCCCTCAACTTCATCTCAGGAAACATCGCGATTCTCAGGAAACAAAATTCACTGTTCCCTTGGCACTAGTCATTAAGTGTTAAATATTACATTTAAAAGGAAACTATAAAATCATAGAACTCTCACAATGTCCTTGCATTTGTTATCAAAGCATGTGGTATTTGGGACCTGTGAGGGCCTAAACTATGTTTTCAGCTCAACATTTGAATCAAATGTCGGACTGAAAACATAGTCTGAGCCTTTCCACTCCCTCCCTACCTGTACTCCCTTCCCACTGAGGGCATCCCCAAAGGGGAGGTCGCGATGGGTGTATAAAGATCTTAGAAACTCATGAGGCAGTTGGATGTTTACAGTAAATCTGAAGAGGTATTTTGCAAAGTCTTCTTCAAACTTAGCTTTCTGAGGGGTTTAAATTTCAGATGTAATGGTCTGGATTTTCAATGGAAAGTAGTTTAGTATTCTGAAGGGGTTAACAGGGAACTGCTCAACACAGGGTGAGGGTGGGGTGGGGAAAGGTTGCAGATATAAAATGGAATGGCCTATTAAAATTATTGGAGTTGAGATGAGCTGATCCGACGATAGTGCAACATGTACCCGCATTAAAAGAGTGAAAACTGCATAAAATACTGAGTTGAAAGACAAGTTTTGTTTGGGGATTAATCAACGTCTGCAGTTTGAGGATTAACCGGTTCAGGGCTAACTAGCTCAACCAAAGGGGGACTAAACAACCGGATACCTTATTTTGGGGGGAAATTGAATTTTCGGCTCATCCTCGGTGTATAAACCTGTAACACTCACCAGTGACGTGTAACAGTTAAGACTAAAGATTAAAGATTAAAGTACTTATAAGAAAACAAAGAAGTCAACATAAGCTTAATAGACCCTAACAATAGCTACAAAGCAAAACCCGAATTTTCGTAAACTTAATTCTGTGGGAAATTATACCACTGATGAGGGGATTAGAAATTCCAGTAGCTATTTGTTCGATATAAAATAAGAACATATACTTAGTACCGAAACACTAAGAAAACAATTCTTATGGAATCTTGCGCGACTGGCTGCACGAGGTGTATTAATAGATATTACAAAAGTAAATCTTTGCTCTTCTTTAAAACGCAACCTTATCTAATAAAATAAATTACCTTTATGTAAATATGCAGCCGTTTTCAGCTGTCGAACACCTGACAATGCTCTACAACATGAAGGAAGAAAAACACGAAACCCACAAATTACGTCCGCCATTTTGAAATTCAGAAAATTTTGTTATCCGCACCCGTCCCCCAAGAGAAGATTTGACTTCCGTTGTGGTGAAGAGTGGGGCACAGCTATTTACTTTCGTTCAGCCAGAACAAGACAAAAACAAACATGGCAAAAATGCTTCATCATTCAAGTAAACATATTTACTTATTCGCCGTCGTTTCTTTAATGGACTTAATGGACGAAATTGCCACATGAAAGACATGAGATTGCGAAAAGGTCGTCTTTTGGTAACGCGAGTAAACACAGTGTGACGTGCACCGTGACCCCGTGAGTCATCGCCTTGAACTCATGAAGTAGAGCATGTTTGACGCTGAAAAAGGTGATATCAAGTGTTTCGGTGCATTTATTTTGGCTTTTAGTAAAAAACCAATACGTTTTTCGTGAAATCGAAGAGAATTTTGCGGCCAAACTAAGATCTTGTAACAGACGAACAGTAGCCAAGGAAACAGTCATCACACTTCGCAACCAAGATGGCGGAAAATGTACGAGTTGCAGTCCGTGTCCGTCCATTTATATCCTTTATGCTTCAATATTAGCCTAGCAAGTTAATATCAACCTGTGTTGTGGAAAATATTGGCTTATGGCACATCATACGTGTGTTTGTTTTTTTTTTCTGTGATTTGTTCTTTGGAAATTTATTACGAAAATTTGGTGTATTTATAGCTAAACATTTGGGAGAGATGAATCGATCTGCAGGTGGCATTGTTTTGCACATTTTAAAAGTTTCAAACTTGTGACACTTTTTGCGATAGATATCCTCTGATCAAATAAACTTCTGATTACTGTGGTACCTGCTATCATAACTGTGCGTGATTGTGTTTACAAAAATTAACACAGCTTATTTCATGCTTCAAGTTTTTTAATTATGCGCAATTTACACTCACTTGTATAATAAGCTTAAGCTTTAGGAATTGTATTGTACCTTGATCGATCGTAGCGATTAGCTGTAACTGAGATATTGAATAACTTAAGTTTATCAGACAAATAGCGAAGCCATGGAACGGCAATCTGACGCAATCTGGATGGCAATCTGACGGCCGGGTGCTTGAAGAAAGCACCTTGGGTATTTATGTGCCAGTCAGGCTTGTACGCGCTGCGTTATAAACACTCAAGTAACTGTCATAAGTGTTAAAACCTGTTTGACTTTCATTGTGAAAAATGCACTTACATCAGTCACATGAAACTTGTACCAATCTTCAGGCAATCTTGCAAATTTGAATTGTGTGAGTGGCAGTGTCAAACTGAAGAAATACTGATCTGCGTACATGCATCTATAAATTGTTAGTTAAAGAGAGGTCAAGATATAGCTGGATATCGGTCAAGGTGTTTGTTTGTTTTTCCTATGCATGTGTCTTCCTGAGCAAGAATAATACGTCAAGATCCAACTGATAGTCGCCAAATGAACCAGCCAGCCTTCTTGACCAAACGAGCTTGGTTGATCAGTAACAGCTTAATTCATCTATATAAGATTTGGTTCATCTAATGCCCACTCAGAGTCATAGATGATTAAAAGCTAGATTAAAAGAAAATACATGTGCATGTTTGCTGGCAGGTTTTCTGGCTTTTGTCAGACATAATTTGCACAACAGGATATAGCCTTTTGGATATGCCACATGCATCCACATCAATGGTTAAAAACCCTTAACATTTAGCACAATTCTCGCGAGAAAGCTCGCGCTGCTGTGTTGATCATCAAGATGCAGGGTAACAGTACATATATAACAGATCCTGCAGCTCCAGATGCAGAACCAAGGAAGTTTGCATTTGATTTTAGTTACTGGTCACATGATGGGTTCAAAGAGCTTGAAGATGGCTACCTTTCTCCTACAGAGCCTCATTATGCAGATCAGGTAGGACACTTGGCAAACTCAGTCTGTAGGCATGGGAAACATACAGATATGTGTATAATTATATAATGAGACATGCTAGTAAGCTTTGAGCAAATATTTGTGGCCTGCATTGAAATTGATAAGTACCTCTATAAATAGCTGGGCACATTCAAGATATCACTATATTAAATTCTAACATAGCTCTGAGATTTTCAGGACACTGAATAGGTGATATTTTTAACTTGGAAATTATTTATTATTTGCCATGTTGTAGTGGTGGAACAATATCACCCCTTCACTTGAGTTCACTCCATCACTCCTTCACTGGATCACTTCCTGTTAGACATTTGGAATCTTGGGAGGGGGGTAACTCCAATATGAAAAGGGAATTAAGGGATGCTGGTCAGGAAATTTGAATTTCACTATCTTTTTCACACAAGAAATGGAAAGACAAATGCTACCTTTTGGTAAATGGTTTCTGGACAGAAAAAGAAAAAAAACAATGAAGAAGAAAAGGAAAAATCAGAGGTTACAACTGGGATTTAAACTTCTAATGTCTTACAATATGTACATGGCGAGTTAGCATTTATCACAAGTGCGCTACTTAAACAGTTTCCAAAAGGTGATGGTAGATCAAACATATAGATACTTAAAGAAGGCTCAAGTCCCTTTCTTTTCCAGGTTCAGTGGCTCACAGCCACTTTGATCTTTGTATCCTATTGTCTTTTGGGAGTTGAAGGACAAAGGAAAAGAAAAAAAAAGATTACAATTTTGTCCTGAATTTGATGTGGCCTTTTGAAGTCACAAACCACAATTGAATTCAGTTTAGCATGCAATAATATTAATTTTAGGACTCCCCAGCTTCAATTTAAAGGTATAAATTTTATATAATTTTATTTTTTTCTTTTTTTGAATTTTTTTATGATAATTTGTATCTTGCAGAAACTTGTATTTGATGACCTTGGCAGGGGGGTACTTGAGAATGCATGGAAAGGCTACAACTGCTCACTGTTTGCTTACGGTCAAACAGGTTCAGGGAAATCGTATTCCATGGTTGGATATGGACAAAATAAAGGTGAAAGTTTGGTACTAATTAACAAATAGATTCCATGTTGCCGTGTGTGTGTTCAGTAATAGATCACAGATGACGTCAAAATGGGGTAAGAACAAAAAAGTGGCACATAAGGCGTAGCCGAGTGTGTCACTGATGTTCTTATCACATTTTGACGTCTTCTGTGATCTATTACTGAGCAGGTACACAGCAACATGGAATCTATTTGTTTTATATAATAACGAAAAGCCCTTTTTATTTCAAAATATTTCAACATAACGCCGGCCTAATGAACAAAGTTTAATACAGGGAGGCACTGCCCTGAGGTCCAACCCCTTACCCTTTTATATATCATTTTGGCAGAAAAGGTACCCCTTTTATATACCTTTTATTGAAAAAAGGTACCCCTTTCCCATACCTACTTTAGGAAGTCTTGTTCTCAATTTCGTGTAGTGCTTAACAAATAAACTGATACAGCCGTAAGGGGCATCTATTCGAAATATTATAATGAAAGGCGCTTTTAAATACCTAAATGACGGATTTCCTTACCCTTTTATATACCTCAACTTGTGAAATCCCTACCCTTTTATATACCTGAAGCCTGAAAAAGGTACCCCTTTCGGGCGCAGCCCCCCTGTATAGGCCGTTATAGGGAGTACCCCCCCCCCCCCGGGCTGCCATTTTAAAACGGCAGAGGAAAAAACTTTGTAATGATGATGTCAATCGTGCATCTGTCCTCTTATATATCATGGGCAAGAACCAATCAAAATACGAGTCAGAATAACTTGGGTTATTATATAACAGTGTATAGTACATGGAATTGCTGATCACTAAAATAAAGCAATCTCCAGTTTCATGACTGTTATTTTTCCTGCTACCCTTAATTGATTGGTTACAATTTAAGTCCTAAGCCTCTTTTGTCCCATAGGAAGTAAAATTCATATTGTGCACAGACTGTGAGGGGCTAGCTCTCACCCCTCATCAGCATCTTAAATCCAGCTTATTTAGGTGGCCAACACAGATTTTGCACACGCTCTTGCTGGTGCGATTAAGTGCGCACACAAGGATTGCAAAAAACGGACATGCCGGCAATTCAGCGATCAGTTCATTTGCTAAATGCCCGCACTATCTGCGCGACTTTTATTCTTAACTGAATGCAGTTTATTGATAGTTTTGGTCTTTTACACAAAGATATGTTAGAAAAGGTCTGGGGGTTCATTAAGGACCGGGGGCACCGGGCAAATTGACTGGTTGTGAACGAGACTTAGCCATCAATTTGCCCGGCTGTTTATGTCTTCTCTTCTTACTTTCTTTCATAAGAAAAACTAAAAATGCCTGGCTGAAAAACCCCATTGACCTCCTGCACAAAAAACTTAATGAAACCCTGAAAGGTATCAATGCAAAGAACCCAGCAATTCTCAGATTTTTTGTAACCAAAAGAACCCAGTTAAGTGCAGCACATGCATAGTAAGTCAAAAACTTGAGATTGAATGCTGAATAGCTTTCTCTGAAATATGCCTACATGTATTTCTCGAGAACCACTTAATAGAATTTCAAGGAATTTGCCATAAAGAATGCTTTAGGAAACTCTTACATAATTATTATATATAACTGCGAGAGGTCTGCTTGAGTATAATTTGCATTGTGAACCTACTGTGATAATTAGTCTGGTGTTGTAACATTGCTGTAGGTATTGTGCCAATATTTTGTGAGACTCTGTTCAGTGAAGTAGAGCAAAAAAGGAAAGAAGGCTCAGAGACTGAATATCAGGTATTTCCAATTATCAGTTACATGTACTACATCTTATGACCTGATTTGCAGATATGAATGGCGCTCGTTACAAATGCGCATAATTTGCAGACTGCTGATGTGTAACTACATGCACTGTCTGATACAAGTACTCTATGTTAGAACTTTTGAACTTCTTGTGAACGATTTGCATGTAGTGAATACAAGAAAGAGGATCTTTTTTACACTGTCATTTATTAGTTACAGTTTTTCCCGTAAAACCGTGAACACCAGAGAAAATTTCTGGAATGTTTATTGTTTCGCGACCAATCAGAAGCGAGATGACACCGTAAAAGATAACCGCCAAACCGTAGCATGCATTAGTCACGACTTGATTCGAAACAACGAGCTGTCTTTTTCTTCCAACGAACTGGCTTTTCTTCACGACTAACCTTCAAAAACCAAACTACCGAATTCGGAATAGACCTAGAAGCGAGTGTAAATTGCCAAAATTTACAACGGTACAAGTTTTCGGATGAAGGCTTTTTTAGCTTCAAAACAATACGGATCGGAAATCACCAATCACAGCCAACTAGCATGACCCTTTGAACTGCACGTGAAGTACACCCGTCAGCCCCGCTTCTGATTGGTTCGTTTTTTTTTTGCTCTCAGACGCGCTGTCTAGCCTTGTCTGATCCTATCTACTCGATTCAACATCGCTTTCCCGTAATATGTCACTAAACGTATCATTCATATCTATTCTTTGCATATAAATAAGCAAAAATACAAAAGGAACAATTTCAGTATTTGAAATCGGTAAAATTGAAGATTTGTCGGGGAAAACAAAGCCAGCTCGTTGTTTCGAATCAAGTCGTGACTAATCCATGCTGCGGTTTGGCGGTTATCTTTTGCGGTTTCATCTCGCATTTGATTGGTCGCGAAACAATAAACATTCCAGAGATTTTCTCTGGTGTTCACGGTTTTCGGGAAAGACTATAATTCTATGTATATTTTTTTTTTAATTAACATGGGACATAATGCTTTGAGCACAACAGAGGTAATAAAATTAGTTGTAAGACTGAAAACATGTTGTGCCTGTCTCCTTATGACACTTTCCAATGACATGTATAGATTCCAGTAGAGTATATGGAGCTCGTACTTTATTGTCAAGTGCTTCTAATATCCCTGCTATACACAAGCGTGTTTGTTAAATATAGTTATTTACTTTTTGTCATCTTGAACCAGTTTTTCTTCATGATATGCTTATTTATCTAGAGCGAAAAATTGTTTGTTTAAAAAAAGTTCTGTTCATTTCTTACCTTAGGTTACGTTCAGCATGCTTGAAATCTACAATGAAGCGGTATGTTCTAATTGCTACACTTAACAGAAACTACATGCATGGCACATTAAAGACCCCGAGGCTGTAACAATAGTCATGCATGAGTCCCTACACTGCGCTGGAGGAATTCGAAAACGGAGGTTTCACTCTGAAAACGCATCTAATAGCGGAGATATTTGTTTACAAACATTGTTTTTGTTATTTAAATATTGAAAACGTTAAACAAAAGAACACTTTGTTTCACCAGCCAATAGTTCTCTGGTTTGCATATTAATAACAATAGGTGACGTCACTGATATCTTTGCTATATTTGCCGTCAGTACACTTTCTACGCCGGAAAATTTTGGAACGAATCAGTTACTACCGGTCATTTTGGACTAATTGCTGAGGAAAGTTCGGGCAGAGAAATCATATTATCGCGGCATCATCGATCTCGAATAGTTCCTTTTTGACCCTTTTTCAAAATGTTTTCCGTCCACTCTAAAACGCAAGGGCTGCGTTTTGAAATTCATCCGGTGTGAAGAGCGTTTTCGACGAACAGTAAAAGAACTTCTCAGAGATTTTTCTGTCCAAGAAAGGTACACCAGAAGGTTTCTACCCTAGAAATCCGAAATCGTCAACTTGTTCAAGCCCCCAAATCGGCCTTCACACCATCTCCTCAGTAATAGTCAGTCACTACTGGCGTCAGAAAAGTTTGAAAATTGAAGTTTCACTCTGAAAACGCATCAAATGTTTTGCGTCCGCACTACGCCTTGGCTCGATTTCCAGCCGTTTTGCGAGCCCGCGTTCCTTGCCGTACACCACCAGTTGGGAGGAGGATAAACAGCCGCACTCCCAAAACGGCTGGAAATCGAGCTTACACTACGCCGGAGGAATAAAAACGCGCAACAACCACCGGTCATTTTGGATTATTATTTTTTGAGAACAACCCGGGCAGGCAAGTCACATGATTTAACATCTCGACGCCATCGGTTTCGAAGGAGCTCCGTTTTCACAATGCATGTTTTTCTTCCCACACAATGCTGAAAAGCCTCGGTGTTTTCAAGTTCCACCGGTTTAAAGAGAGTTTTCGAAAAGCTCCATTTCGTGACGGATTAGTGTGGACGGTAGGCCTAACCTTAAAAATAAAGCTGCGTTTTTCAAATTCCTCCAGTGTATTGGGAACGCTGCGTCATGCTATACCCGTTTATAGTTCACCACTAAATTTTCTCCAATTATTAATGGTTTAAATAGATCACGTGACGCGATAGTGTTCGTCTGCGGAGAGACACTATCAACCCATGGTGCCCGTCTGCGGAAAATACCCGGATGGATAGCAGTCGTCCGGCGTGGCAATTTTTCTGTAAACAAGTGTGCAGGCCTATAGAAAGTAAACAATTGAAATTTTATTAAGTGGATTCTTGTCCGTTTTCTTTTCCAAATATTACATTTGCCTTAAACGGCTTTCATCGAAAGAAAATTTAGTGGTGAACAATAAAGACAAAAGATTGTTTATGTCTTGGAACTATCGGTGTGACAGTTGCCCTGGGAAATTTGATGTTCTTAAAACTAGTTCCAAGACATAAACATTCTGTTGTTCAAATAGTCCGTTATAATTCTAGGAAGTAGTCCCTTTCCCGGTTATCGACAAGTGAATGTTGTCAAAACAGCTTTATAATGCACGAACATTATATCCTCGCTGCTCTATTTTACTGCATTAGGTACGCGACTTATTAAACCCAGCAAGTAACAAGAAAGGAGGGCTGAAAGTCAGGCAGCATCCTGCTAAGGGATTTTATGGTGAGAGATTTGTGCACTGCACTCGTGGAGTGTTCTTAAAGTAATGGCCAATGTACTGTCAACATTTCATCAGACAAACGTGGCACTGTCCTGTATTGACCAACCGACTGTTCTCGTGTTACCAGCGTGTTGATAACATTTTCATCAATAGTGTTCTTTAAGGCCGTTAGCCAACTTGTACCTTATGTGTTGAACAACGCGGTATCAAAGTATTCATTTGATCTGAACCTGTTACGGTATTGTACCAAATATGTAATTTGACCCTGTTTGTCTTAATTCAGTCGAGAGTTTAGTGACTGTCCCTGTTAAAGACTATGCTGATATTGATAGCCGCATTGAAGAAGGGACACGTAACAGAACAGTGGCTGCTACCAACATGAATGCCACTAGCAGGTAAGCTGAATCACACGGATCTTGAACGTGAATATGTTGTTGCCATTATGTGATCGCGAAGGAATCATTTTTTCCAGCTAGCTTCTGTCGAACGGCAGTTCTGTCTCAGCGAAATGTTCAGTGATCGCTTTTATTGTATATATATCGAAAATTTTAGGCAATAAACCTTGCAGATATATTTCTATATGTGCTATATTTTCGCACGTGAAAAAGTAATACGTCCAATCAGCTTCGCGTATAGCATTATTCACATGTGAAAAATGTAACCAATCACGCTACGGGTAGAATCGCTTAGCCAATCAAAGCGAAGCACTCAAGTGGCTTCCGAGAAATGCTGTCTTGAAATCAGCGCCCGCTTGAAATTTGTGGGCGCGTTCCATAGGACCAAAAATTCCGTTTGAATTACCGAAACTTTCGAATTCCGAATACAACGGTATTTTCTGCCAGGCCGGTCCGATCTCGTTCTATTTCCGCTTGGGCATATCTCCCGCCAAGATTTACTCCACAAAATTTTAAAGGATAATGATAAATTGGCTGCCTTAAGTACTGTAAGCTGCTTCATGCGAAGAAATTTAACACGTATTCACGATTATTTTGAGTAAATTCTTCCGAGATATATACCTGACCGACTCAACAATTATTTTCGTGATGAGAAACTTGCGAACTTTTCTCGCGGGAAATTATGCAAACCGGGCAAATACCCACAGAAAATTCGGAACAAGTCTGCAATTTTCCAGAAAAGCAAATCCGAGCGTTTTCGTGGAGGCCATAGGCAATCAGTAAAAGGCTCGATCTGTGGCGGATCATTTTGCATCAGGTGTATTGTCGACTGCCCGCCATCTTGTAGCTTTGGTCGAGGCAATATCCACGGCTAGAGGAACTAGGGCCGATTCATACCGGGTGGAAATGCCAAATGGAACAGTAATTTCCAAATTTCCAAAAAAAAGGGCAACCTCGATAAGTTTACCGAATTTTCGAAACGAGTTTCCGGAAACTTTTTGTTCCATTCGATTTTGAACCGGAATTTCTAAAAAATATTTTGGTCGAATTGAACGTGCCCTGTGTTTGGAAAACATGGCTTCAACTTCAAGTTTTAGTTCACTTTCGGAAAAACAGCAGGGAAATAAATCCAAGATCTTGAGCGCTAGCACTTCAGCTTCAGAATCAAGGAACATTCAAGAAATGGAGGAAGTAAATTTAACATCAGGAAGCCAACAACATTCAAGGAGGAACATTTAAATTTTATAAGTCCAAATGAACAAGTTTAACGATTAGATTATGAGCTCGAGATTTCTATGAGGCGATAGTTGATGAGGCCGAAGGCCGAATCAACTATCACCTCATAGAGATCGAGAACGAATAATCGAATTGTTTTAGTAGAATTCTAACAACAAAGTTGCACGTATCGAACTGTCCTTGGCGAATTTGCAGTTGTTAACGCGCGTACCGGCTTTTTCAATATTTTAAAGTTTTTAAAGTCAAGATACCGTAAATTAGCTTCTTTTAGTCATCTCAGGAATTAAATTACCCGTTTACGTCTAAAATTCCTTCCAAAACTTCGGAAAAAAATACAAAAACATCGCATTTCGTGGTCGACCGGTAGCCGCTGTACTCTAATGGCTGATAGTAGACGAGTAGCTCAGTCAATCAGATTGCAGCATTTGCATTAGTATACTGGTAGAATTTTACTAATAAGTAATATGTATTTACTATATGGCAAGGCAGTCGGCTTGAGGTAAATCGTATCGTTCTGATTGGTTCTTCTTGGTCGAGATTTTTCCATACGGACCTTTTCCATGGAAGCTGTTATAAGCCGAGTAGTTTTGATTTTGGTTCACTCAGTTTGAGAGCCGGCGAGTGCCATTTAAGGTAATTCCCCTGAAATAAAACTGACAATAGGTTTTCGTTCAAACTTTGCCCACTGAATATTTATCATATGAGAACTTCAATTTTGAAATAAAAAAAGGGGGGTGCCCATACTCATTAAGGAGCACTGGGGCATTGAAAAATGACCCATTTTGGCATTATTTAACGCTTATTACAAGAACGCATTCCCAGTAATAATTGTAAATTTTTGTGACCGAGACTCATGAGAACACGCATTAAACTGGAGTCAATGCGTTGTATCGGACACAAATAAACGTTTTAAGTTTGATTTAGACAGAAAGCTGAATCCATGATTAAAATTTCAACCAAATTTCTTGACATGGTTACCATAGGGCAAAATAGAAAAGACCACAGTTTACTTGCTATTTTCGCTATTTATTCAATTTTCAGCAATAGAAATCAGATCAGTCTTTCCTCAAGCAAAGTTTATGATAAGTTGATTACAATGACAGGAAAAAAAAATTGGGGTGCCCATTCTCGTTGGTGAGCTATAGCCATTTTTCAATTGAAAGAGCTCAATATCAAGGCAAATCCGCCATGTTTTCAGTGTGCACGTGCACGAGAGCGCGCTAAATGACGCCATAAATTATGCGCAGAAAGGATGCGCAGTGCAATTGTGAGGAATAACCTTAATAACCTACTCACTAACTTAGCTTGCTCGAGCTGTACGGAACTGTTTCTGTACATATCTCGGTGCCATCGGTCCGTACTGCCAACATTCCCAGATATAGCTCTTGCCCTCAGTTAGTAAGAAGTTATTTTTTTTATTTCTGTAGCCGTGCACACACTATCGTCGCTATAAACTTCATTCAAAAAGGAAAAAATGAAGCCGGCCAAATGATGACTAAAACTTCTATAGTGAACTTGGTGGATCTTGCCGGAAGGTAAGCTTCGTAATCATCAGTTTGTTAAGTAATATTTGTTTCTGTGTGTTTGTGTTTTGTTTTGTTGTTTTATGTTCATGTCAGAGACTCAGGTACCAGTGGGAAGTCAACCGGAAGAAAGCAGTAAACTACTGTTTGGCACCGCTTTCACCCGTGTGACGTCCTTCAGAACCGAGTATCAGCCCTCAGGCCTCCTAGAATGCGTTGCAAGTTCCAGAGAGTTTGTTACATGCAGCAAGCCTGACAACGTGAAAAGAAGAGCCAGGATAGCTCTTTCCCCTTGCAACTTGCAACGCAACAGTTGCATGGTGCAAAACAGAGTGTAACCATTCTCGAAACAGTCTGTGCAGCGTTTGTTGCGTTGAAACTTAGGAGATATCTTTGTCTTACCTCGTGCACGTGTTTTATGCGATTGACAGTGTCATCTGTTGCTAACCCAGTTGTGGCCTTTCGTTAGTGGCAAATTGATATTTTTCATGGTGATGTTTCTCTGTTGTTTCAATAGTGAGAGGGCAGAATCCACTGGAGCTACAGGAGACAGGCTCAAGGAAGGATCGGCCATCAACCAGTCTCTCTCCACACTGGGCAACTGTATTAAAGGTACATTTAACTTTGTTCTTCTCAAACTCATGAATAATCATCAAGGTGTTTGATCTCATAGTCATTTAGCACTAGATTTTTACGATTTTTCTTCTCCATATCTTCATAATTCTAGCTTAGATTAAGAAAAACACTCAAGAAGAGTATTTGCCCACCTTTTTTAAACACGTCGTAGTTCTTCAAAGATACTCCGCTAAGCGTCGTATTTTCCACTTTTTTCTCGTTGTTTAGAAATGGGGTCAGACATGGTCTTTCGTGTGTGAAGTAATATATCAAACACGAGAGACTGTGTTTCATCGGGATATCCAAACACCGAGAAGAGAGTTGAAAATACGACGCGCAGAGGAGTATTTTTGACCAAATTTGAGGTGTTTGGATAGCCGATGCAACACTGTCTCGTGTGTTTGATATATCTTCTCAATCGAAACAAAAACTAATGAGTAAACGAATCGATATAAGCTAGGTACAGTATATTTGTATGTGATACGCCTTGATTTTCCCCTTTATCTGATTGTAGAGGAACACACGTGTGAGTGTCCAGGCTTCTATTAATTCACGCGTTGCAATCTTTACAAACTCAACGATAATACAAGTAGATGTCAAACAATAGCGATTAAATGTAGACATTCAACCCACACACTACCGCTCTGAAACTTTTTCAGGTCATTTTTCCAGTAGTGTTATGCCTTCGTTCGCATCTATCATCATGTCTTTACAAATTCGGTTTGTTAATAAGCAAAGCTGTTGTTTTTTCTTTTGTTTTTCAGCCCTTGCTGATCAGTCATCTGGAAAGAAAGGAGCACTTGGTAGGACGTTTGTGTTCGTTTGTCTTTTGTTGTTATTGTTGTCGTTTGTTGTTATACTTGTTTTTGTTTGTTTGTTTTTTTTTTTCATCCTTGGTCACGTCCAGGAAGAAAGTCTTATCTACAAACCCCGCTCCAGGAGCTCTCTTTTTGCACTGATCTCTGACGTTTTCGTAGATTGTAATTGTACCCACAACTTCTTTTATTTCATTTTGTTTTTCTTCCCAGTTCCTTTCCGTGACTCTGTACTTACCAAGCTACTAAAAAATGCCCTTGGAGGCAATAGCAAGACGATTATGGTGAGTCCCGGTTCTTCCTGCAAAAAAGAAAGTAAAGATTGCGGTCAGCAATAATGCTCGTTGTTGCACGTTGTTCGTCCCATTGTTCGAATTAAACACAAGCATTTGTAAATTTGCAATTAATCCTGGAGCTTGAGCTGTTGTTTTGGAGAAAATACAGAAGGTCTTTTGGCCTTTTTAGATTATTTCGCTTGAACACTGCCATTGTTTAATTTTAAAACGTTTAAACGTTTTTGATATATTTGAATACTAAAGATTATTTGTGGGGGCCGTGGGGACGGGGTGGATGCTACGTAACCCTATGACAGATTACCATCCCATGCGGAGGGGGTGGGGGGGGGGGGGCGTAGAAATTCTTGTAGTTGTCTGATGTGTTTTCAAAGAACCCGTCGTTAAGCACCGACTAACTTATTGAGTGAAGGATGTTTTGTTTTAGTGTTGGATTTTCATTTTAGATTGCAGCCTTAAGTCCTGCTGATATTAACTATGAAGAGACTTTGTCGACGCTGCGATTTGGTGAGCCTTGCTTTTATAGCTAAGCAATCTTAAGCGTGCGATTTGCCATAATTTTCGATCCATTTTTCGATTTTCCAGAAATACGCCGCGTCACTGTCTCTCTTGTTTATTTTTTTCCTTAAACTTTCAACTTGTAAACTCGTGCTTCATTTCAAATCCATTGCAGCAACACATCACCTGCAGGAAAGTTAAAATACTACTATTAGTATGTAGATAAAACTGCACAGTGTGGCCATTCAAATAGAAGCTATACAGACCTCTCTATTTTGTGGTGCCGTCAATTTGTCGATAGAGCACTGTTAGATCTTTCAAAATGCACCCTTAGCAACTCAATTCGTAGGGACAGAGACGTGATTAAATGTGTCTTTATTTGTAGCCGACCGAGCTAAGGCTATCAAGACTAAAGCCGTCGTCAATGAAAGCCCGACTGAAAAATTGATCCGGGAACTGCGCGAAGAAAACCAGAGACTGTTGGATCAGCTGAAGATGTCAGGTGGAGGGCAGCCGATTATGATGCAAGGAGAACCTGGCCAGATGGTCGGCATCTCCGAAGAAGGTTCTCCTATTTTAATCAAATAAATTAATGAAGGCACTGCTTTTGTTCAAA
Organism: Platygyra sinensis; assembly: GCA_019787425.1. Taxonomy (NCBI): domain Eukaryota; kingdom Metazoa; phylum Cnidaria; class Anthozoa; order Scleractinia; family Merulinidae; genus Platygyra; species Platygyra sinensis. The sequence continues at coordinate 44,011 of JAHPZR010006324.1, forward strand.
TGTACAATGGAGCCCCTCCTTACTTTGAAGACTGCCAAATGTGCATTGTCTTTTTGGCCTTTTGTCGTTAATATGATCACTAGAAATACTCGATGAGATATGGCTTCAAATGAATGGTTTAAATCTACTAGCGTTCTATCAGGAATACTGGTCTCTTATTGGCTACACTCCTGGGCCGGGTTGTTTGAAAGCCGGTTAACGTTAACCCAAGATTAAACGTTAACTGCAGCATTATTTTTTCTTGTTTAAAAATGTTTTTCACCTCTAACATTTGGTGTAGTTTGAGACTACTACAGCTTAAAACTGCAGGGCAAACAATATAAACAGAAAACGTCACCAAAAAGTTACAAAACTGAAATCAAAATTCTCGCTAACCCTGGGTTAGCTTAATCAGACTTGGAACAACCTGGCCCAGTATTCAGTTGTAGATAGTAAGTAGTTTTGCAGTGTGCGGTATCTTAATAAAATAGCCGCCGCTACTTTGTTTTTTTTTTTTTACTAGTCATGACGCCGATTTGTCCTAAAACAATTAGATTATTCCCCCTCGATTTCTATTCGTGATGAAAATCTCGAGTTCATAATCTAATTGTTAAATAGAAAGTGACCAGCTGGTGCCCCTAGTTGTGTGCAATATACTATTACTTGAAGTCCATGAGGGAGTCTAAATCTAATTTTACCATTCATAACATCATTGATCATCTTGCTCGTCGTCGTTGGTGCCGCTGTTCCACTGTATTAAGTGATAGAAAATTACACTTTTGGAGCATTTAATCATTGACCACTGATTTGATTCTCTTTCAGAGGTGAACGAAATGAAAAAAGAAATGGAGCAACAGGTAGGCTTAATGTTCATTTATCAAACGATCTACATCACGGTTTTCACATCTTGGAATTTCAAGCCTATAATTTTCACGTTCGTCATTTGCAATCCGTGTCAATCTTCTCCATCCTTAACCATCCATGTTCCTTTATGATTCATTGTTTTCTCTTTCTTATTTAACTTCTATTTTCGGGTTAACTTTAAAGTAATTTACTGGGCAAGAATAACTTAAAGTATTGTAAGCTCCTTTAGGTCTTTTTATCCACAAAGAAATAGCAAAAAGAACGCTAGTCCAGTCCCTGAACTCTCCTTTCTTCCCGCCCCCTATAGGGGCTGAACCCTGGCGAGCGAAAGAAGAGTCCAGAATAACTTGCATGCGCATGCTCAGAACGAACCAATCAAAAATTACTAGGTCCCAACCACGCCGCTCGCGTCAATGTGTCACGCAATGCCTTTTTCAGCTCGCGCTCCGAAAGAAAACATTTTCTTGACGTTGATATTGTCGTAAAAAAAACATAAAAACGTAAAAATCGAAGTATGGTTTGTCGTGGTCTGTACTCTTATCAACAACGGGTACGCGTCATTACTCGTTTCCCAAACATTTTTTCGTATTGTTTCTGTGTATTGAGCGATTTTGCAAAAGTTTTTGAAAGGAAAGTCTGACGCGTACAAGTAGCTCATTTGCATAATGCAGCGCGTGCACTTTCAAGTCCGAGTCGGTGTTTTCAATTGACAACAAATCTTGGCAAAGATTTCTTTCGTTATCTTTGATATTGTGATAAAAAACAAATCGAATGTGGTTTAGCGTGACACTGGTGAAATTCCACTGATTTGGGATTAATTGACATGTTTTTAATCAATCTGACTGCAGAAATTGTTGCTTGTATATTATCATTCAGAAAATTGCACCACAAGCCAAATCTGGAAAGTACTTCCAATTTTCTCCCGATTTGGGGGGGAAAATGGCGGCGTTCTGAGCATGCGCATGCAAGTTATCCTGGACTCTTCTTTCGCCCGCCCGGGTTCAGCCCCTATAGGGAGCGGGAAGAAAGGAGAGTTCAGGGACTGGACTAAAAGAACACCTGAACTGCTTTCTCGACTTCGCGGTAATTTGATTAAAATCTACCTTTCTTGTTGCAGCTGTTACAAAACCAGCGGGAAATGGAAGAGATGAAGAAGTCTTGGCAAGAGAGATTATTGGAACAGGAAACAGCCAACAAAGTAAGACTGGGTATCTGTTTAGCTGGGGCTCATCTATTCTGTAGTACTTAACGCAATGAAAGTGAAGAATGATCATCGCAGGTAATTTTCCAATTTAAGCAACTGGAAAGAAGAAGCCTGAAAAAAACAGGGCTTCAACTGATATGAACTCAAAAAATTGACCTCGCTCCCAATGTGTGGCTTCACAGCTCAGTTGGTAGAGAATCGCACCGGTATCGCGGAGGTCACGGGTTCGAATCCCGTTGAAGCCCTGATTTTTTCAGGCTTCTTTTTGAAGCCCTGATTTTTTCAGGCTTCTTCTTTCCAATTGCTTAAAATAGAATATTTACTTTGATGATCATTCTTCGCTTTCATCTTCAACCGCAGTTCAAATATGAATTATTTCATATATAGTTCACATCACTTCACGTAATGTGAGTACGCAATGGGGGTAATTCCTCGAAGAAGCCACAGTTTTGTCAAGACATCGCCTTCATTCCCGACTAGTCGTACCCGCCGTTATTGCTTATTGGTTGTCATTGCCCCATTGAAATCATATGTTCTGCCTATCTCTATCTGAAGTGGAATGAACTGCAAATAATTGTGCACAGTTTATCATACCTTGTGTTTAAAATTTGTAAACTCATTGAAAACTGAACTGTAAAAGGCAAAATGATAAAGGTGATTGGGATACAACTTCTTTTCGTTCACACTGATTGGCTTCCATTGCTGCTACAACAATCCGTACTGCGTGTTTTTAAGGGGAGGGAGGGAGGGGGGATGATTGTTCAACTCAGCTGCTACTAATACCGTAGCGCTAGAGTTGTAAAGTTGAGCCGTTCTCCCAGTGGTACACAGAACCCAGTGCTTGTTCTTTGTTTTCTGGTTTATTCACAGCACAGCAACTCACTGAAAGGACTTGTAATTTACAATTAACTCTAGAAAACTCTCCTTTCTACTCCCTACTCGCTTTTTTCACCTGTAAATTGTCTCATCCTGCTCGCACGTGTTCATTACCTTATTAGGGAGCTTAAGCAAGAGGACTTTTCAAGGCGACGCCGTGGTGAAGTCCGAGAAGGCGCGGGACTCACGTCATCGTTCTCGAGTCAAATTTAATTTGTTAAGCACTGGTGCTACACGACTCGGCGTCATCCATTCTCAGATCCTAGCCTATTTGATCCCTTTGAGTCTGTTATGGCACGTTTTTAAGATTTTTGTCAGATTCTTCTCTTACTACGATGCCAGTCTTATTTCTGATGAAGATTATATAATCTTGTACGAGTTGTTATCTTCACGAATCCAGATTTTGCTTACGAAAGCAATCGTTTCGACTTGGATGAAATGAACGACGATGAATGCAAGGCCGAATTTGGAGTAAGAAAATGCCATACGTGTGAAACATCCTTAATTTGTCACAGAAATAAAATGTAACTTACGATTTGAGAGATTAAGGCCCAACGGGTTTGGTTGCACTTGCGTCTGCATGGCTCAGTGGTTATTTCAGCCTGATCAATCAAAGCAATTAAGCTTAAGCTATCCAAAAAATAAGTGGAGCATCGATTGAAATCGATCAATCAGAAGAGGAAGAGGAAGGAGAGGAAGGAGAAGAGGAAGGAGAACAAACGATAAAAACGTTAAGATCCGCTTAAATCACTGAAGACTTTCACTACGCCGCCAAATCCACTCAACTCGCGTCGTTGACCGGCAGCGGTGCCGGCAGCACAACGTCGGCAGTCATGGGTATGTCATGCGCAATGGACCTCGTCCCAGTATCAACCGCTCAATGACGGCGGCGTCGCCTTAAAAGTCCTCGTGCTTAAGCTCCCTATTTGGTAGTGATCGTATGTGACACAAGCTAAGAGGGGTGGGGGTCGGTCAAAACTCTCGTACAGAGTTGTAAGTTTGCTGTCATTATTTGCAGGCTAAAGAGGAACAAGAAAAGAAGGAAAAAGAATTACGTAAGACCACTCCTCACTTCTGGAATCTTAATGAAGATTCGCAGCTTTCAGGAAAAATTCACCACTTTGTTAAACGAGGTAACTTGCATTTAGTAAATGTAAATCTTATTTATAGTGGGTCATGTACTTAGCTATGCAAGCACTGAGCTTAGCCAGTTTACAGGCATGCCACTGAAACAAAGGAACAAATATTTCAAATAAATATAACATAGTTAAAAATCTCAACTGACAGGAGGCAGATCAGTTTGAACTCGGGACTACCGAGAAACAAATCCTGCTAGTGACAGGGTGGAGACCTTTAACCCGGGACCTCCGGATTACAACACCAGCGCCCTAAACAACTCGGCCACGCTGACATTATGACCTTCAGTTTAGAACCAAGCATTCGCTAGTGTTCCTTTGGTTTAAAGAGACAAAGATAGGCTGTTTTTTTTCTTCTACTTCTTTTAAGTGTCTTATTTTCAAATAATCAAAACCCGTCCCTCTTTTACTCCCTGTCTGTCCCTGTTTTCTTTCGTTCGTTGGTTCGTTCTTGGTAAATTGTTTCTCATGAGGCAATGACCACGCGTGACATTTCTAAGCTTGAAAGAAAACAAATGTATGTATAAAAACATGAAAATGGCCTTGCTATCATTTGACTAATGTCTTGTTTATTTTGGGGGTTCACGCGCGCGTGCGCATTTTAACAAGAAAGTCCTTGCATAACCTTGAATAGACCTTTTTCGATTGTACATTTTGTTTTCCCAATACAGATCATGTGATGATACTCAGGAGATTTGATCTTTTGTTTTGTTCATTAAAAAGGGTACATGCAAGCATGAATATGTCTGCATGTACTCTTTTTTAATGAACAAGACAAAGGATCAAATCTCCTGAGTATCATCACATGATCTGTATTGGGAAAACAAAATGTACAAGCGAAAAAGGTCTATTGGTTATTGAGACTCACGCTTTCGTAAATTGAAATCATGTGCGTTTGAGAGTGATCTAAGTAATATTGTTTTCCTTTACTAGTCATGTCTGTAAGTTCTAAGAAAATGTGACCGTTTACCTTTCGCACTAGGCCTCCAGCCTCGCAACTCGTAGAACAGTGATCCATCTAGAAATCAGCTGCAGTGAGTCCTGGGAGTAATATAAGCTTAGCCAGAAAAGAACGAGTTCCACATCTTTGTGCATGTGTCCCGTACCCTAGGGGACAAATAGCATGTTGACACAATATCATATCAACTCTTGGTCTTCGATCATCATAGATTGCTTAAAAATATAGCACAAGCAGCGGTGATAAAAATTTAAAAAGAAATTAAAATGTTTATCACCGCTGCTTTTGTTATACTTTTAATCAAGACATGTGGACACAAGTTGGCCGTTTGGTGATCTTGAAGACCAGCATGTCAACAGGGCGCAGTAGTTTGAAAATTTCTGCCCTGGATTCCTTGCTCAATCAGTTAACTTTTGTACATATTTTACAAAACGTAAATTGTCATCTCTATCGTACACCAGCTGGCTCGCAGATAGCTTCACGAAGGGATAGTCTATGTGGGCAGTCTATCAAGGTCTAGTTACAAATCTTCCTATTAATAAATAGATTTCAACAGAAAAGTACTTGGAGAAGGTAAATAAAATAGAAAGGTGGCAAAGAATGAAAAAAAACTGAAGTGAGGGGTTGTCATATTAATAAGATTTTTTTCACTGGGTTGTTATAGGCGAACAAAGAGTTGGAAATAAGAAAGCTGATCCTAAACCGGACATTGTCTTGAGCGGCCTGAGGTGAGGTCACAGGAGTATAAGATACTTCTGACAACAGCACGCACAGGTCACAAAATGGTTAAAGTACGAGAGCATAAGCTTTCGAGTTAATCAATCACCGCTTATAGCAAATGCAGCCAGTCTTGTGAATCCCAGGATTTAAAGTTCAAAATCTGAGGATTTGTTGCAGTTGTCGTCAGTTATTGTTAATGTCGTTGTTGTTGTTGCGGTTATTTTAACTAAAAAATGAAAAGCAAAAAAGGAACAGTCCCAGATGAAAATCTTTGTAAATGATAGCAGTCCTGATTGTAGTGTTCATTAAGGTTGACTCTATTGTCAGCCGTTTTCAGTCAGTTCTGACCAAGATTTTTCCTCCAAGCAGTTCGATCAAGCACAGCAGTACTTGTCGACAACACATATTTCAATAATACCAACTAGTGTTAATGCCGCTACGAAGAGTGATTGCATTTCTTATTTTAGACAGAGTAGACTGACCCTAGTTTTCTCGTAGCATCATGTCAGAGCACGCTACAGTGACACACAATGGGAACAAAATCAAAATACACGCGCATCCTGATGCTAAACTGATGGTGAATGGTAAACCATCACATGACGAAATAGAGCTGCACCATAATGACAGGTAATAATTTGACATTCCTGTTTGCTGGAGCCTCTCACACAGACGCTTTCCAGGGGAGTGATGCAATATTTGCATGACAGGCCTCCAGGACGTCTTTACTCGTGAAAGTTTGGGAGAACTCAAAAAAGCTGCGGAAACACTCGCCTGCGGCTTGTGTTCTCACATCAATTCTCGTTCTTTCCAAACTTCCACTAGTGTTTCTACTTAACAATTAGATTATGAGCTCGAGATTTCTATGAGGTGATAGTTGATGAGGCCGAAGGCCGAATCAACTATCACCTCATAGGAATCGAGAGCGAATAATCTAATTGTTTTAGTAGAATTCTTTCTAAAGTTTACTTCAAATAACGTTTCCAATTATTTCTCGACGTATTATTAAACTTTGCGCCTTAAAAAAATCGCCCGGATTGAATTGGCATTTAACATTGTAGTGTGTACGCGCGCGCATCATTTTTTTTCGATAATTTTAACTTTTTTTAAGTCAAGAAACAGTAAATGTCCTTCGTTTAGTCTTCTCAGGATTTTAATCATCCATTTTCATCAAAATTGTCCTCCAAAACTTTAGCAAAACGAAAAAACGTCGCCATTTCGTAGACGAGTTCCAGCCACTGCACACTAATGGCTGATAGTGTGCAGTGGCTCAGCCAATCAGATTACAGCATTTGCATTAGTATACTAGTAGAATTCTACTAAAACTCGATAGAAACGCGGTACCTATTTTCTACTTCAATTAGAAAACACCGGGACGAGAAGAAGGAAAACAACTTATTAACTGTGATTAACAAGTTGTAAATTCTCTTTGCTAGCGCCATCATTACGCCAGCAGCTGTTGCCAGCTCTGTGTTTCTATCGAGTTACAGATTGAGAAAGACGACTTTTAACCAATCAGCGCGCGTATTTCTTAGGAGTGTTTTCTAAAAGAGGATGTGTCTTCGTTTACACTTACGTACTGTATCTCTTTGAGACATTTTTTTGTCGGTGATTCTATTGTTATTTTTCTGTTATTATTTGTTGTTATTGTTTGTTGTTGTTGTTTGTTCTTCTTTGACATCTCAAAGACTGTTTTTATATTTTTGTGGGGCCGTTATTGTGGCTTGTTTAATAATGAGATCCAATTTCGTGTTTCTGGCATTTATTTATTGCTACTACCAGCACAAACTACTCATCAAGACTGACTGAAGAAAGACACGCGAACTTAGAGGAAACACTTTTTTTCTGTTCTCGCTTCAGCAAAGAGAAGGTCCAGTTACAAGTAAACCGATTCATACAACTGATACCACCTGATAAACGACTTACTTATGACCTGACCAAAACCAACAGAGTGAGCCACGCCAGCCAGCGATTTTATCAGATAACATAGAATTGTCGCCATTTTATTTATTTGTTTGTTTGTTTGTTTGTTTATTGATTTATTGATTTATTTATTTATTTGTTTGTTTATTTATTTGTTTGTTTATTTGTTTGTTTGTTTATTGATTTATTTATTTATTTTTGGCTTCTTCTCTTGCTAGAGTGATGTTTGGCTCCGCTAGTTTGTTCGTGTTGCATCACCCTGCGGAGCTTGAAAAGAAAAAGAAGGCAGGCGTCAAAATTGAAGAAATCACTTATGACTTAGCGCAGGAGGAAATAGCAGAGAATTCTGGATTTAACATGGGCAAGAACAGCGGGCAAACCAAGAGTATGTAATGTTTAATTTAGTCCGGGGTAAAGCGGTTGTTGAATTTGAGGGCAACATCTTGTTTTCGAGAATTGCTGAGGCCACGATTTTTAAGTCACCAAAGTTATAACTCATGCGCCATGGTGACTTGACATTTCAAAAGTGCTCGACTGGATAGCATTAATCGTAAACACGTAATATATGTGACAAACACTCTTTCTTAACCTATGACATGATTACCCGTGACCTTGAGTGTCCATGACATGATTATTGTGTAATCTGCAGTTATGATGTCACGGGTGCTGATTTCGAAAATTCACTGTACGCTTTCGGCCAATCAGAAAAGAATTAGAGATTTCAATGTACAATAATTCACATTATCAACCCAGTTGATAGGACCAAATTATCTTGTAAGAAAAAAAAACATACACTGTGCATTGGTCAATCCCATACCGCTCTCATTCCGCTGGGTTGATAGTCGTTAAGAACTATCTGTTGATATCTGTTGCTGAAAGTTATGTTATTGACTACATGTGTGCTAAAATATACTCTGTTTTTCAGATGATCTGCTATTGCAAGAGGACCTGGTTCAGATGGTACCTATGGTCAATGAATCGAACGCCATGGCTGAGGAACTGGGCAAAAAGGTAACTACCTGAACTGCAGGTAAAAAGGCAAATAAACTAAATCTGTTTTTGTTGCTGTTTTTTCTTCTTTTTTGTTTTCTTTACTATTTCCTTTCCTGTAAGAAGACCAGGACGACAAAATCGAGCTGTGTGCGCTGTTAGGGAAGCAGCGTGGCCGCGTGGTTTAGGGCGCTGGATTTGAAATCTGGAGGTCCTGGTTCAAATCCTCCAGTCGCACCCTGCTGCTATCTGGATTTGTTCTCGGTTGTCGCGAGTTCAACTCCTCGACCGCGTTGTGTAAATAGCCAACAGGTCCCAGTTGTTCAAAGGCTGGATAGCGCTATCCACCGGATAAATCGCTATCCAGTGGATAAATGTTAACAAAACAAACCGCGCTATCCACCGGATAGTGATTTATCCGGTGGATAGCGTTATCCACCCTTCGAACAACTGGGGCCTGGTCAGCCTCCCACCAGTTGGGATTCTTAATGTTTTATGTTCTATTTGAAATATTCAGTTACTCATTTACAGTGTCCCCAATAGACCACTTTCGATATATTAAAATTCAGCATGGCAGCGAGGCTTAGAGGTCACCAACAAAGAAAATTGAATGACCATGTTTATTCATTTCTTTTGTTTGTGGCCTCTAAGCCTCAGTTTCAAGCTGAATTTTAATATATCGAAAGTGGTCTATTAGCACTACAGTGTTTAATTCATACGGCATTTAAATAAAATTATTATTTTGCTTAGTGATAACGGGAAAGCGATGATGAGGAGTATTTTTTGCGGACAGAAATTAAAACTAACAGGAAGCAACAAAATAACCAATCTTTCCGCTGCAGATGCCATTGAATTTTTCTTGAACAATCCCAGTCAACCCGGAGCGCTCAATTGTTTCTCGGTCTCCCTAGAGGTATCATTGGAAATTAAAGATTCGTAACGACCAATGTGTATATTTCGCCTTTTTAAATTGCTACCAGTATCTTCTTTTCATCTGTCGATCTTGTGTAGGTAAAGTTTGAAATTCTCTTGGTGTCACCTCAAGCTCGTGGTCTCAAGGAAGGAAGGACTGAGGTAAAATGATTTCTCATCATTAAATTTTATTTGTCTGTTTATGGTTTTGTTTGTTTTGTTTCGTTTGTTTTTGGTTGTTTTGGTGTTGCTGTTTTTTGTTTTCTTTTTTTTTGCCGGGGGGGGGGGGAGGGGGCTTGTTTGTTTTTCTGTTGTTGTTTGTTCTTTTTTGTGTCAATTGCCTTTTTTTGATGTGATACTTGACGAGGAAAGCAGTGGACACTTGTTCTATCTCTCACTTTAGTTTCACCGTCCTGCTGTCTTATCTTCCGCGGACTCTCTTATGCTCTGGGCGGGGAGGGGAGGTTTGACCCGTCTCCATTCTTTGTGAGGTTCTTAGTATTGGATAGTTGGATGATTATTTGTGTGTCGTGAACGCGTTTGTTTGTTTGTTGGCCTGCAGGTGAAAGTAAAGATGAAAAGCACAGTGGATGACGCGGAGTGGATCTGGGACAGAAATAAATTCGTGAATAGGACCTACTTAATGAAGGAAATGTTCCAGAACTACTACGACGGGGACGAGGACTGGGATCTACCAGAGGTTGGTGGAACTTTATTGACACGATCACCAAAACCTCCAGAGCTATTTTGCTTTTGACAGTTTGTGTACATGATCAGCACTTACTTTAAAGCAGATTTCTCGCGACATGGCCATTCCTGCATAAAATGTACACTAATATTTACTTCTAAGAAGTATGTGTAACTTCTGAGCTAATTGTAATACACACTTTCGTCGTTTATTGTTACTTTTTATGATACCTTTTTTTTGTTACAGGAGAGAGATCCATTCTGGGAGCCAGATGATGCCGAGGTTTACATTGGTTCGGTCCAAGTTTATCTCCAAAGCCTAGCTTACTTGGTAGATACTGCTTTGCGTCTCGATAACTTAATAGACCCTTCTCCAAAATGGCGGCCGAAAATTCAAATAAGTTAAAATTAGCTAAAATTAAAAACGTATACCAGCACTAGAAAGAACACCTTTACTTTAGTAACCCTGCAAAGTTTCAGCATTTTAGGTGTAATATCAGCTGAGAAAATGTAAGTCGAAAATTGAAAAATTTACTGACGATTACACGTATGACTGGGGGTATAATGTATACCCCCTGTTATATGCCCTTTAATCTACATTAGTTGTGTTCTCTTGAACGTAACGTATTGTTTTTATGTCTTAGATTGAAGTTGAAGAAAGTCTTACAATAACTGATCACAAAGGCAACGACAAGGGACAGTTACAGGTAAGTCGTCGCAACGATACCCTGTTCTTGCCCCGACATTTTTCTCTAGCACAAGATGAAGGCAATGCCTTGCATTACACAAGAATGTTATCGAGTTCGCGATTTCTGGTCTTCTTATAGATCCTATGCAAAAATGGCTGCCTTTAAATTATTCTTTTGTTCATATTCAAAACAGCCTTACTAACCTCGTTCGAGATAACAAACTCTTTACAATTTTTGTCTCAAAAACGAGGTTAGTGAGGCTAATTAAAATACAAACAAAAGGATAATATAAAGGCAGCCATTTTTGCATTGGGTCTATTTTCCTCCTAATTTTACCTGTTTCATTTGTTGTTATTGTTTTAGCTCATCAGCTGATTCATTAGCTCGTGTCACTTTTGGAGGATTGTAACTTCAGATTTGTCGAACTATTTGTTTAGCGTATACATAGAGAATGTAACACGTTGGCGAGACGATTTTCCGATGATTTCCGACCACTTTCCGAAGATTTCCGAAGATTTTCCAAAGAATGTTCCGAAAGCCAGACGAACGTTCCCGAACATTTCTGAAGACTTAAGAAGAAGACCCGAAGATGTTTCGATCATACACCAACGAATTTAAGTACAATTTAAGAGACAAACTTGATATCAGTGAAATCATCGATATCTTCACTAGTGAGGTTATGGAAAATACTCCACTTGAGTCCCGGATGTAGTTTCGTATGAATTTTGCGTGTGGTGTATTTTCCAGTAAAACGCTCGTATCTATATAATAATTTATTTTATATTGCATACAATAACGTACTGAGTTTGTGGTCTTAATCATGAATGAAAAATGTTACTGTTTCCGTAACATTTTTTTCTCAAAACAAAGTACATTTGTTGCGAAAGTGAAAGTTGCTGCTGCATCAAATATAAAAACAAATAATAGCAATAGTTTATTGTCTATTGTAGATGTGTTCTGTTATCGTACAAAGGCAAATACCAGGTTACCTGTGTTTTTGTCAGACACCTTCAACACTAGTTAAGCCTGAACTGTCGTTAGTTGTGTGATCACGTGACGTTTATCTCCCATTCGAACTGATTACGAAGGGTGCTACATTAGGGCTTGTTGATAAGCAATAATCAAAAACAATCATTCTTTATTGCTACTGCACTGCAGATCGAGGCTTTTCCCTGTAATGAAAAATTCTCCGAGGATCTTGACGATTTCGTTGAAGACCCCAAGGAATTGGTGCGTGTGTTTTTTGTTCACATTAGTCTTTCGTTGTTCCTTTGATAACCTTTTGTTCTCTTTATTTTTACTTTGATTGATTGATTGATTGTTTTTTTCAGATTGGAAGGGCTCTCTATTTTAAGCTAAAAATTCCATACGCAAGAGGTTTGCCAGCCATATTTGCAAAGGTATGCACCCTTGCTAAGCTTGGTTCAGCTGGGAAGAGAGTTTGAGGGTGGTACCTTGATTATATGTTTCTTTTAATTATCTTTTGTCAATGTGTTATCATCATCGCCATCATTGTCATTAGTATTTGTTATTTTTGTGGACTTTTACATATTGTAAATAACCCAAGTTAAAGTGGCTAAACGCAGTTTTGATACCTGTGTTTTGTTCACCTTTTTCTCTAAAGCGCTTGATCCTTTGGTCGCCAAAAATGGCAGCAAGCAAGTTAAACAAAACAAACGTCTGGTTTTTGATGGTCAGCTGACGTACCGCCGTTGCGTGCCGTTGCCAAAAATATTAACAGAAAAAATCTGGTCGTTTGATTTTCTTTTTAATTTGCATGCAACAAGCATATAACGATGCTCACAAGTTAGCACTATTCCTCCACTATTTTAATAATAATTTAACAGAGAGATCTTTCATTATCCCGCATTGAAGATTCACTGGAATAGCTAAAACTTCCTCTGGCAAAGTTCAATTTTTTTTTTTACTCCAGTTACTTATTTCCCCGAGTGTTTTCGTGCCAAATTTCGTGAAATTCGAAAGAGAAATAGGCGTATTTCCGTGAGAGCTATTCCGCATTCAATTGCAATTTTTTGACTAACTGCGCATCCGCGGCAACTGGGTTCTTTCGAGTGTCGGTTCTTTCGGTTACAAAGAAAAATCTGAGAATTGTTGGGTTCTTTGCCTCGATACCTTTTCTAGCATACCTTTGTAATAAAAAACTAAACTGAACCATCAAATACACTGTCTTCAGTTATGAAGGAAAAGAGCAAAGATATCGCGAGCATTGAACAAATGAAATGATCGCTATATCGACGCCATGTTTGTTGGTTTTTTTTGTTAGCAATCCTTGTACGCGCGCTGAATCGAAACAGAAAGAGCGCGGGCAAAAACTGTGTTCGGTCACCTTAACCTATTAACGCCTTCGTGTAAAATTAACAAGCTTGCCTTACTGTTCCAACGACAGCTATTGTGGTATTTGTTCCGAAATCGCCAGTGCAGTGCTTGATTCGAGGTTGAAACAATTTGATGAAGATTTGGAAGCCTTAAAGAAAGCGACAGTAGTGTCTATAAATGTGTATTAGTTAGTAGCATTTGCCAATTATCTATATACTAGTAATAGTTATCACTAAAGCTGCCCCGCTTTCTTTTATTTCTGCTGATTGAAAACAATAATATTGAACGTTATTGAATGAACTAAAATTCTATATTTTTTTGGAAACTATATCACGCATGCTGTTCAAGTAACTTAGGCATCTTACCATAAATATGATCCAAAGAATCAATTAAGTTACTACTAAACCAACACATTCTGTTTAAATTCGTTGTATCACATGATATATTCTTTACTTAATATTCTGACGAAGTGCATTCTGGAAAAAAATATCAAACCACTCTGTTGTTCTAGTTTGATACTGAAACAAACCATTTGTCTTGATATACGAGCAAACGTATCTCGAAAGCAGAACAGAAGTCGAGATTTTTTCGGAGATGTAAACAGAAGTATCGCGTTACAGTCGCCATATATGCAAATGAAAGTAAATCTTTTTTGTCCTCAACGAAAACGCCGAAAAACATTTACATTTACATTTCGATCCCTGCCAGTCACCCAGCCGTCACATGGGCTCTGCGTCACGTAAGATTACTCATTAAAAATAAGCGATCCAAATAAACGAGATGCCAAAGGTAAATCTGACGATCGGAAGGGTATTTAGCTATTCTTACAACTGAACCACACTGGCCTCGAATGGTATACTTCAGAATTTTCTACGATACCCTCTGAGTTGTTTTTCTCCCAAAATCCATCTTCAGGATCTTTGAGAATCTCGGCCATTTCGAAGCGAATTTATTTGATCACGTTGAAATCATGATCCAGGCCGTATTGACCTTGAAATGCCGTTCGGAGATGGCGAAACCCGACCCGATTACCCGAGACCACCGTGCGCGCCTATAGCTAGTTTCATCAAATCGGGATTGATTCGCATACTACACCAATATTTCACACATTCTTTATACGTGTACGCGGGGGAGACTATAATGCCTCCTCAGCTTTTGGCCTCTGGGCCAAAACCCTGCGGGGGCAATAATTCTAGTTCACCACTAGATTTTCTCCGATTCTCATTGGTTTAAATTGATCACGTGACGCAGTAGTGTTCATCTGCGGATGGACACTATCAGCCCATAGTGCCTGTCCGAGGAAAATACCCGGATGGATAGTAGTCGTCCGAGAAAATGTTTCTCTAAACAAACGGGCTTATAGTAAATATACCATTGAAACTGTATTGTGTTTTTGTCTTTTTTTTTTAATTTTCGCATTTGACTTTAACGGCTTCCATCGAAAAAAAGTTGAAAATAATTAGACTTGATTTTGACCCGGCGCGCGGAAGAAAATTTAGTGGTGAACAATAAAGACGATAATAGAGTGTTTATGTCTCAGAACTACTGGTCTGATAGTTGCCCCTTGGAAATTTGATGTTCTTAAAACTAGCATATTTGCCCTCGAAGCTTTGCCTCTCGGGCAAATGTTTGTTTTAAGAACATCAAATTTCCGCGGGGCAACTATCAGACCGATGTATGGTGATGTATGTATGTATAGTTCCTCGACAGAAACACTATTGTTTAAATGTGTGGTAAGCTTAAGTTATGTTCTAGAGTATCAGCTTTTGTCCAGCAAATAATGAGTGTTCATCTCTTCGACGTTTTCATTGTTCCAGCTTGATTTACTCTGACATTGTATCGATTTGATCCTGTTGCAGGGTGAAACATTTTGTAAATATAAACTATACCTGGATCATGAATACACGTGTACAAAAAGTGTGTCAGGAACTATTAATCCTTCTTATGAATCCGAGAAAAAGTTCACATTCAATCCCGTCACGAAACAGGTAACAACTATACTGTACATGTTGCTCCCGTTGATCAGTTCACATTTCATTACCGAGCTTAAAATTTGCCGTCCTTATTCATTTACCACACTCATGATGACTTCGGCAGAGCTGATCCTAGCAGTATGCAGGACACCTGTCACACAAGAACTCAGTTTAATGACCTGGCTCTCCATGAGTTCTCGTAGCTCAGTGGATAGAGCGCCAGCCAGGTGTTCGGGACGTCATTGCCTGATTTCAAACTGTGAAGGACTACGCACGAGTCTCTAAAAAATGGTGTTAGCAGTTATTGATCTATATGGTCATAATGTTTGATGTAAATAGACCCATTAGTAAGCAAGATACAGCCATTTGAAAATTTCAAAATTTTTCAAAGAAATGTATGGCCATCCGGACGCTGTCCAAACACAGCGTCCGAATGGCATTACATTTATTTGGTAAATTTTGACGTTTTTAAATGGCTGTATCTTGCTTACTATCGTCATTGATTTTTATTTAGGGAAAATTAAAATTATAACATCGTTGATTTAATATCACTGAGGGCTGGAAGAAACGGTTTAGGTAACTTAGGTCACTCAAAGAGGAAGACATTTGTTGAAAACTTATCAGTCCTACATAAATGAGTAGAAAGTACAGCTGTCAAGGGAGACTGGAGTCCGCTACTATGTCTGGCATGTTGTAGTTTTTTGGTCAAGTACACTGATTTTTTTATCAGGTGAAAGTCAGGGAATTTTCAAAACTGAGGTTTTTGGCAACCATGTTACGTAGAGTTCAGCGTCGAGAATCATTGAAAGTCTAAACCTACCAAGAGCTTAACAATTTAAGGTGGCTCAAAACAGTTTCCAGCACTTTCCAAGACTTAGACTTTGATGTGTCATTATAACCACACTTTATCAATTGATGCTACAATCATGGTATCAAAAAACTGCCCAATCACTGGTGAACACGTTGATATTATTTTTGTGACACAATAGGTTACCATAGCAACACTATGACCTGCTAAAAACACCCTTAATTTCAGCTTTAAGCGCTGCTATTTCAAAAACGGCAGGGTGAATTTTTTTCTTATTACAGAATTTTGATAAGATGCAACTTTTGGCCGCAAAGTTTAAAAAAATTCTGTACATGGGGTTCAGAGCTACCTTAAATTTCCGAAAATTTAACAAGAGAAACTCAAAAAACAAAATATAAGCCCAAACCAACTTGAAGGTTATCCTTAGAAGTCACTCGATATGTCCAGTCGTGCTCAATGTTTTTTTTTTTCGTTTACCAATTCCAGTTCGTCGATTATTTATTGAACAAGCCGCTTGTTATTGAAGTTTGGGGAAAACAGAGTGGAAGGAAGATGAGCCGCAAGGAATCGAGTGGCGAAACAGTCCGTGGAACAGCCACAAAAAAAATGTCGGTAGGACCAAAGGACAGCGAAAAAACAAATGGCGAGATTATGGTAAGAAGTGGCAATGCAACGTTCTGTTAAAGTTGGGCATAAAACACTTAGGCCTCGGGTAGAGTCGACTTTCACTCTAAAGTGGATTTTTACCGCTCCCTGGACATTCTACTACTTGAAGAATCACTTAGGCCTTGTTTAAACTAGCGACGTAACGACACAAACATAACGACATAAGCAGGACGTTATGTCATTATATTTGCAGTGTGAACGTCCTGATATAATGATATTATAGCAACATATCAACACACATGAACACAACGACATGAGAAGGACGTTATGTAGTTCAGTATGCATGCACTGTGAACATCCTGACATAAAGATCGGCACACACGAGGGGACTAATACCTGCAACAAGTCGCGGGACAAGTCCCATCGAGTGAACTGGCCATTTTTGCTTCAAAATCTAGGCGCAGGAACCCGCATTGGTCCCTGTGACTAGTCCCACGAATTCAAACCAGTTTGAATTTTTGGGACAAGTCCCTGCGCCTTGTTCCTCAAAACACTTCGTGTGAACTGTTCGTGGGACAAGTCCCTGCGACCAGTTCCTTCCTGTAAACTTTTCTGGGGACTTGTTGCAGGGACTAGTCCCAGAGACTAGTCCCCTCGTGTGTGCCGACCTTAATGACATAACAACAGCATATAGCATGAGCACAATGACTTAAGAAAACCTGATCTTTCCCTTTTCACTTGGTCACATTATAACTCCACATTTCTTGTTACTTTGACTTGAAACTAAAATGCCGTGTGGTTAGTTTAAAGAGAAAGACAAGTTAGAGCTTTGCTGTCCCGGATTAGGATGTGGCCGTAATGATAGTCCAAGTATATCGCGTTGCATCGTTTTGTTGAAACTCTGCTCTTTCTTTAGTCCAAGGAAGAGGGACAAAATATGAGACTGGAGTTAAACAAGTCACAGAAACGAAATGAACGATCTGAAAAGAAACTGGTAAGTAATCAGGGACCAAGTTATTTGTGTGTTGTGTTGTGTTGTGTTGTGTTGTGTTGTGTTGTGTTGTGTTGTGTTGTGTTGTGTTGTGTTGTGTTGTGTTGTGTTGTGTTGTGTTGTGTTGTGTTGTGTTGTGTTGTGTTGTGTTGTGTTGTGTTGTGTTGTGTTGTGTTGTGTTGTGTTGTGTTGTGTTGTGTTGTGTTGTGTTGTGTTGTGTTGTGTTGTGTTGTGTTGTGTTGTGTTGTGTTGTGTTGTGTTGTGTTGTGTTGTGTTGTGTTGTGTTGTGTTGTGTTGTGTTGTGTTGTGTTGTGTTGTGTTGTGTTGGTATTTAAAAACTATTATAGTGAAAGCTAAACTTGTAAACGCAGTGGCACCCCGCTCTAACGTAAAGAAATGTATGTAACTCCGGACAAGTGTCCGGCAATCCATACATTTGTTAGTAAATTTTGAAGTTTTTGAACGGCTGTATCTTGTTCAATATTGGCCCAATTAACACGAAACTTAAGGATTTTGTAAAGCTCGGTGTGCTCTTTCTGAATATATGGGTCTTGTGTTGTTAATCCCATAATAGACGGACTCATACCCAGGCTCTCACGGTATGAAATCTGGCAATGATGATACAAATGGTTGATAAGCCAAACACGACTCCTATTGGTCAAGATAGGGAAACTTTGATCTTCAAAGCTTTGCTTTATTTAAATGTAGCTGTTCACGCGCGAGTCTGTAGACTGTTTTGCGTGGTGTATATCCCATTGTTCATCTTGGTTACCCCGCTATAACAAATACTTTTGTTGTTAACCAGATAATTCGTTATAACATAGTTAATAGAGGGGACTGGTTATGAAGCCCGGCAAACATCAAAGGAACAAACAAAGATGCCAAGATTTATGTTGGAAGGTCCACGACCCTGCACAATCTTTTGTTTTGCGCTCCACCATACACTATGCAGGAGTTACGTAACCAACACGTTTCTATTGGTTAGTTCCTCAGTACGGAGTAAACAGCTATTGTGTTTTGTGCACCATCAAGGCCAAAAAAGCGAACAAACACATACAACAATCTTTGTCGGGTTTCAGAACCATTCCCTTCTATTAACTATGATTATAATGCTATAAGGAAGACCCCGCTATAACGAACATTTTTTTCGGTACCGTGACACTTCGTTATAGCGGGGTGCCACTGTATCCATAAAAGTAAAGTGATACAAACACTTGCGGAGGAAATGGTTCATTTGTTCAGCAATAATTACAGCAGAACTGAAACTGTACACAATTCCTCGCTAACTTGATCGCCGACATACGGGACTGTAATTTGTCTGAGATACTGTAACATCTGTTGCCGAATGTAACAGTTGAGGAGATTTTCTTTACTGTAATTAAGTTCGAGAAATTTTTTAGGATTGAATTAGTTGTCATGTTTTTATTTTTATCCCAGAAAAAGATGCGAGAGTTAGTGGAGATTGCTAAAAGTAAAGGCATTTCGACAGTAGAGGTATGTGGAGCATGCATATTACGTTATACGCATAAGACCAGATACGGTTGCAGGTCTGATACAATAATTACAGTAGGTTAGCCGAACAGAATGATCATGTAAATACTAAATAGATAATACACACTAGTTATGCAACGCTTTCGAGAGGATATGGAATATAGATATGGGCCTTTAGGCGAGTGTGTTTACAAAGAAAATACAAGTTAAAAGGAGGATATTCTACGGTATACCATGAGAAAGTGTTACATAACTATTTTATACGCATGCCATAGAAAATACAGTTTCATATATTAAAGATGAACTTTCACGACTCCGGCCTGTTTGAGGCTTTTTTTCAATGTGTTGATAACACCACCAAGTTGCACACAGAGTGGTGAAGATTTTGATAGGACTTATATAAAATTAATGATGAATTTGATTTTGCCTTAAGTGTACCTCTTGTTTGTTTGACAGTAGTTCATTTTGGCTTAAACAGGTGGCGACAGTTGAAGACATCTTAAATGGTGGTGAAGGTGACAAGTTCAAAGCAACCGCTGACATCATTCTTCACGCACAGAAGTCAACCGATAATGACGGCAAAATCAACAGTACCGCCTGCTCGATTCAGTGAATTATTATAAGTTGAATACTTGTTATTTGCAAATTTCACAATTGTAGAATTCTTTTCACTGGTCTGTCGTACATCTCAATTTCTTAGCAGAGAGCGGAATCAATTGGGGACTGCGGTCAGTTAAGCATGAAATGGCTTGTGCGTAAATCTTGAACGGCGCTCTTTTTGCAGTGATACTTGGCGTTTCTAGTTGTGATAAACTGATATGGGAACGTTGAACGTGCGAAAATTCAAGAAAGTTGAGAGCTAACGAAGTTGATGATCTCAAATCGTAGATTTAGCCACGAGAATTATTATCTCAATTAGAACGGTCTTCAAAGATTGAAGGTTACTTCTGATCGCGTGATGTTATTTGTAATTCCTCTCTCTTTTGATGTCGAAATTCGACCTTTCTCGCAGTAAACGAGATCACAGAAACTCTTAATTTTGTTCTAATACTGTACTTCAAGACAAAGTTTTCTTCAATTCATTCTCTTTTAAAGTACCACCACGTGATGTAATCGATCCATACCAAAGCGTTCTTTACACTTATGAAGTACAGCTCACTTGAAAATTGACGAAGCTCTCTTACAACATACATATGCGATTCAGCTTAATCAATTTCCTGGTCTTATTTTTTTATGATTTGTACAAAGAATTGCTGCACCCACGGTATGACTATTTATCGGTACTCTAACACTTGTTCAGTGTTAGATAATACACACTAGTTATGCAACGCTTTCGAGTGGATATGGAATATAGATATGAGCCTTTAGGCGAGTGTATTTACCAAGAAAATACTTGTTTTATATTTAAAATTGCAACGTTAGTTATTTATTTTTCTCAGATAGTGTTTTGACTGTATTTAACCAAGGACATGTATATTATTATTTTATAGAAGTCTGTAGAAAATTCAGCGCAAGTTGTAACTTTACCAGTAATGTTCACTACGTGCTGGTTCGTGTTGTGGAGTGGAAAGTATCATGGTATATGTAAATAGAGTCACTTGAATTGCAGATTTTATATAACGAGCACCACGGCTGGAAATGGTTCAAGTTTTCTTTGGTAATTTCCCCTTAGACATGATCATTGAGCGGAGGAAGTGAATGAAGTTTGATCTTCCCAATGTTAGGATCAAATCACGCAATAGTGCACTATATCACCACATACATGGAGAAGGTCTGTTATTGTCATGTGGAAAATAAATGTGTGTTTTCAACTCAGTGTCTTTGCTTTGATCAGGTTCTCAGGTCAGTTCTCTTTTCTGTGATTGTTCTTCTCGTTGCATGGTGTTCATTAGCGAGTTCGACCAGCTCTTCTTCCTAAGAAGAAAGCGCTTTTTGGTTGGAAAATCTTCAAAAGTTGTGTTGTTTATTTACACAAAGTGCATTTGTAGGAGATTGTAGAAACTTGATCGTGAAACCGACCTTTAGATCGGAAAGTGTTTTGTAGAGAGACATCGACGCCGAATCCGGCAATAAGGAAGAAGGGTTCATGTATGATCATTTCACGGGTCTTGGCTTCCGGTGGTGCGGATCTAATCGTCAAGTACCTCAGACGAATAGACCTATTTTGTGTGTATTGGACATGGATGACCAAGGACGGGCTATGATTTGTTAGAGCATATTGCGCAATGCTTAGGATCGGTCCGTATAGTGAAAAACTGTGACCTCAGGCTTGAAAATCCCCTTGGGCAGTGTTGCAAGTTCGATGTTTTTAGTGGTAGGTAGTTTGTAGTCAAAACAGAACTCAGGGATGTCGGAAAACACAACAAGGCTATTTATTCCACATGAACGCAGTATTTCCACACAGGACTTCACAACAAGCACACGCTAGGCTTGCCAGTTACACTCGAATAAACACTCCTCCGCTAAACTTTACACACGACCTTTGTCACTCTTGTATAAACACGGCCTCTTGCCAGATATCCACGTAACCTCTCTGTTACACTTCCACAAGCACGACCTCTGTCGATTACACGCGACCTTCGTCACACCTCAGTAAACACTACTGACTCACGAGATTATTCTCTCAACACTCCTGGGAAAAAAAACCTCAAACACTCCTGGGATAAAACTATAAAACCATCTAAACACTACACCGATTTACTTATATACTTTACGGCAAAACGTTCTAGAACTTCCCGGCTATACTAAATAAAGAAACATTACGATATAAAACTATTTACAGCAGCAGACGTAAACAACTAAAAGTACACTATGATGCGACACTAATTGAATATGCTAGAAGATTCGAGATGAAATTAGCATATTCGCGAATCTTCCAAGTACTAGGCACGCAATAATTTTTCGTAACAGGCAGCATTTTCAAGACCTCGGTCACAGTTTTTCCTTATACGGACCTCCCAGCCGGCCAATAACATATATGATATTTTCACTCGTGAAATAACATGTTATTTTCACTTGGGAAGATATACCACTTAATAACCGAGAGTGAGGTCATTACAGGGACGAGGCCTTGATGTATTGACCGACCATACGGACGAGGTTAATAAGTTGTTTATCATATGGCCTTTTTAGCGCCGAAAGCAATTTTCCACATCCGCTTGCGCGCGCTATGGCTCTCTTCGTCGCTCGTACTAAAGGAGTATCTGGATGCTAAGGGGTAAGTTTCTAAAGAAACTGTGGTGCTGCGTCGGTGGGGAGTATTACAAGATAATTTGGTTTTATCAACTGGGTTGATAATGTGAATTGGCCACCGTAAAAAGATTCGAAAGCTAACGTTTCGAGCGTTAGCCCTTCGTCGGAGCGAATCGAGGAATTGTGGGTTATGTGTGGTTTATATACAGAAATATGGAGCTACGCTGTTGGTTGGTGCCTGGCAACGTGATAAACAACAAAATAAATTAGTTAAATGAAAAGCGTTCGTTGATACCGTGAGGATTAATGCTAACAAGGAACTGAACAGGCCTTATCACGGTTTTCGGCGCCATCTTGACGGGTAGGCAAAGCGGTCAGAAATTACAGTGTTTGTATGGGAATCCGATGGCAAATAACTTTTTCCAAAATTGAACTTTACGCAATTTATGAATCGCAACGTTAAAATACTGAGCAGAAGATTGTATTCACCAAGTTTGAAGGATGTAGCTTGGCTAGAACGTGCTCAATTAATTTTTCTAATTTTCCATACATTTTTCTGTAAATTTGGCAGGGTAGAAGGGGCGGCGCGGGAAATAAAATTACAGACAAATCTATGAAAAATTAAAAAAATTAACTGAGCGTCTTCTATCCACCTACATTCTTCAAACTTGGTGAAGACAATCTTCTACTTAGTATTTTAACGTTGCGATTCATAAATTGCGTAAAATTCAGTTTGGAAAAAATTATTTGCCATCGGATTCCCATACAAACACTGAAATTTCTGACCGCTTTGCCTACCCGTCAAGATGGCGCCGAAAATCGTGATAAGGTCTATTATGCACGTACAACGTTCGCGCTAATTGTTTCCGCGCATCCTTGCTGCGCACGCAAATTCACACGCCACGCCACGCCACGCCATGCATCGATGCGCACCCTAAGTAATAAAACGAACAATGATAGGGCAGAGGGCCATTCCTATAGCTTTGCCTGAATGTAACGATCTTGCACGTTCGGTGACCCCTATTTTTCCTTTGACGGATCATTTTCTCTACCGTCTAATCTATCGATTAGAAGTTTGAATTCTTTGTAAAACGCACTATATCGTATTCCTTTATTTTAGCTCTATGTTTATCCATAGTTAATCTATGGTTTATCTG
>JAHPZR010006324.1:72500-130000 GCA_019787425.1 Platygyra sinensis
CTGTGGATGGTTTTCTCTTTTAATTACTGTTCAATGGCACTCTGTATGATTTTAAGGGATTCAAGCTCGTTAGTATCTCTGCTTCTTTTTGTGACCTCGGCACAGAACTTTATTATGCTCGGAACCTTGTCAAGTTCGTGCGGCGCCGTTATTTTGTTTCAAGATATATTTTTCAAGATGGCGTTCATTCACTGTTTTGTGGAGCGGGTCGAAATCTGTCGAAAGACTACGTATGTTAATTCACAGCGACAGAGTTGAGCTCTTGTATTGCTTCGTTTGAAACTACCGCGAACCTGGAAACATGTTCCTTCTTGAGATGGCTATGAATTTGTTGTTGTGTGGTTTTCGTTTGTTTATGTTTTGCTGGACTCGGTATCAGACGGATCTTGAGCAGATGTTGAAGAAAGAACGCCAAAACATTCGTCAAAATAGATGTTGAATGTTGGAAACTTCTTGTGAAGAAGACCTTCAGCCTGAAGGAGCTCATTATCATTATTCAGAAACTGTAATATTATTAATTAAATTCGTCAATTGTCTTGAAAAAGAAAAGACAACAACAAAGTTTTGACCTGTAGTTGCAAAATTCGCAACACGGCTTTCGTTTTCCTAAAATTTTTTTGGTTACATTAAACTAACCTTGAAATCTGATTGGTTGTTTTGTTTTACTGTCCCTTTCTCATTGGCTGAGAAAAAGATGCGATTTAGACCAAAAAATAGTGCGATTCGTGAATAAATCGCACCCCTGAGAGCCAATCAGATTGCAAGGATAGCCAGTGATTTCAAAATGGATTTAATAAAAAGCTTAACTTTCAGCGACTGTCTTAACTTTGGGCTTGAAAGCGAAAATTTTCGAAAATTTAAGACTTTGTTCAGCCAAGTTTTGGGGGGAACTGCGCACGCGCGCCCCGTTTGACCGCTGTGTGATTCTGATGGCGTTAATTGCCATTGAGGTGAAAAATAGAAAAATCCTTATCAGATTTCTCGAATTTTCTTCGGTGAAATTCCTTAAGATTTGGCAGAGAAGTTATTCCTTATTAGCTTTCCTTGCTTTCAATTTATCAGAAATATTTGTAAGACAAGGTTTTCGCTCAGCCAAAAAAAACACAAAAATGCTAAAAATGAAAAAACTACCTTGACAACCCCTACTTTTTTCGATTTTAAAAGTTTCTTCTTGCCAGACTCTACCCGGTTTGAGCATATCAGAAAATTTTACCGAAGGAAACTGAAGAAAATTGAAATCAAAGCCGAACAGACGTCAAAAAATGGCGATGTTTGAGTACTTTTAATTTGAGACTAAAAGCCTTGATATCAGAGGTGACTGTTGAACAGCAAATTTTGGCCCTTGTTTGTTATGTTTCAGTAGCTTTGATAAGGAAAATAGCAAAAAGAACGAGAATATTAACTTTAGATTGAGGCCACTGGCGGGCGCTTCGTAATCTTGCATAACCCTATTGAGCCACCTTAAGAATAGTTCGAAAAAATTTTCCCATTCAACTTTCAGCTTCTAGGTGATAATTCTGGATTTTGTTCCAAAACGTCGGGTTGTGCAATATTCAAAGTTTTTCGGTTGCTCGCGAGTGTTGACAGATAGGTAACAAAAAATTCTAATAAGTGCTGGTTTTTGTTCGATTTCGCTGAAATTTTAACACGATGAAGTTGGAATGTTAAAGAATAGATTGTACTTTTGCCGATGTTTGGAGCTAATTAACGGAGAAGTTATATATCGCTGCGAAGTCAGCGTATCAGAATACATTCTTTGCATAGAGTGCGTTTGGCGTGATGGTGCAATCGGATATTTTACTCAGAAGCAAAAACTATTGTAGTCGGAAAAGGTCATTTCAACGACCTTTCAAACGAATATATAGCCTGCAAACAGGCTCCCAGCGAGTGCGGAAAAAAAAAATTCGTTGAGCGAGTGGGAGTCGGAGCATCGTGACTCCGCGAGCGAAGCGAGTGGGACGCGGGGGAGCCTGTAGACATTGTTTTCAATGTACCGTTCCGCCCCTTAGTGATTAGCCTGTTACATATCTGTCAAGGAGATAATTAAACCTGACAAATTTTATGGGTTTCCCCGAGCTGATGAATCGGCTTTTTATAACAATTTACCGTAATGATGGTAAATAAAGTAGACAGGGCAAACACGACTCGTACGAGAAAAGGAGAAAACTAGAGCCGTTAGATCGTGCTAGGCGGCAAGTTTTAAGAGGTCTACAATCAGTACTAAGCCGGAAAATGGCATATACAACACGCAACACAGTCGACAGACTTGCGCGTAATGAGTTAAATTTAAATCCTGTGGTACTAGAACAATCAAAGGAGAAATCAACCTATACATCGGGCTCCAGGAACATAAGCTCGATCAGATAGCTGCAAGAAACATTAGAATTTCTTTAGACAAACCTTTAGCGTTCTCGAAGTAAAGCTACGTCTCCGAAGGAAAACTAGGAGGGCAAATATATGACACCCGTGATAAGAATCTACCTACTGTACTTGCAAACAGTTCTAATCATATATAGCCGGGCCCGGCGTCACAATATTTATAGAATGCGGGTAAGCAACACGTTCACAGTAAATGTCATACATTGTATTTTATCCCTTAAAAGAAAATACTTGGAGACTTAAAAACAAATCTTGCAATAGAAATGAGCCAAAACAATACACCAACACATGGCAAATTATTCAAAGAAGCAACACGCAGATAACAGCGGAAATCATGCAGACCTATGACTTCTTCAATTTGCCGCCTAGCACGATCTAACGGCTCTAGTTTTCTCATTATAACGCAATACGAAATGCCTTTCATAAAGAAGAGTGAAGCGACAAAAGGTCGAAAGACCGAAAAATAAACGGCAAATCTACAAATGGCACGGAACCGTAGGAGTCGTGTTTGGCCTGTCTATTTTATACATGTATACCATCATAGACGCGGCAGCAAGTGAAAAATTAGGCTCTTCCCGAAACCAGTCGGTAGAATTCCGAAAACATCGCGCTTCTACCCCACAGTTTCCAGTCATAGCTTCTGCTCACGTTTCAAACCAGAGATATAACGAAAATGTTGCAAAGAATTGATCAAAGCTGCTTCAAATTCGTCGTCAGTGAACTGCACGCGGAAGCCGTTGTTGACAGTCTCGGCAAGAATTATGCTAATTTACAAGCAGTCGTCAAGATCCGTCAATTATTTATCTCAGAGCTGTCAACAGTCATCGATTCAACCAATCAGATCTTGATACCAGGAGCTGGTATCATGGAACGGCGGCATCAATGGAATGTCTACAGGCTCCCCTGCGGACTCCCTCCTCACCAGACCGCTCCCGGCTCGTCCCGCTCGCCCTAGATTACACTCGGTTATCTCGCCCTAAACCCAACCGAACCGGGAGCCTGTTTGCAGGCTAACGAATATAAATTTACATATTTGCCGAAATGAGTTTGTGGTTAAAAAAAAAAGGTTTTTTGACCAGCGCTGTGGTTGGAATTTTTCCCGCGAAAATGCCCGGTTGCAGTTGAGTTAAACCTTAAACATAGGAAACTTACCAACGTTGTTGAACAAACGCACAACGTGAGCACATGGAGCGATCGTAGCAAAAAGTTGCCATCTATGTCATGTCTTCTCGGGATACGAAAATCAAACGAACATTGCTCGACAGTGGTCTCGAGTTATTGGCGAAAGAATACGAGAAAAACCCGAGTTACGGACACACACGTGTACACGATAACATGGTGCCTTGAGCTTTACGAGCACTAGGCACAAAAACCCGAGTTACGGACACAAACGTATACACGATAACATGGTGCTTTGAGCTCTATGAACACCGGGTATGAACACTAGGCCTCTACGTGTACTAGACACAAAGAGTGAAGGGGAGGACACTTCATGACATATTACACGAACGGCAAGTGTTACGGACGCACACGTATGCACGATAACATGGTGCCTTGAGCTCTACGAGCACTAGGCACAAAAACGATACGATATCCTCACATGTGAAGATATGATATCTTCACAAGTGAAGATATCGATGATTTCACTGACATCAGGTTTGTCTCTTGAATTGTACTGAAATTTGTTGGTGTATCATCGAAACATCTTCGGGTCTTCCTCGAAAGTCTTCGGCAATCTTCGGATATCTTCGGAAATTTTCGGAAAATGTTCGGGAACGTTCGTCTGGTCTTCGGGACAATTTTGGAAAATCTTCGAAAATCTTCGGAAAGTGGTCGGAAATCTGAAAATCATCAAAAACGTCCTTATAAGTACATAATAAAAAGAACATTACACATTACCTCGAAGATATGAATTTTATGTTCTCGTGGCAAGAGCAATATCTCACTCGTTCGCTGCGCTCACTCATGAGATATTGTTCTTGCCACTCGAACATAAAATTCATATATCTTCTCGCCACCGTGTAATATCCTCTATATCTCTCTCTCGAAGATTACGCTGCTATGTTGTGGCCAAACAACTGCGTTACAAAACCGCGGTTCAGTTATATAGCTTCCTTATTGCGCTGAGTGAAGGTGTTAAACCTCTCATTAAAAGAAGGCATCAGTCATTGTTATTGATTTATCTTTATTACAAACTTATTAAGACTGACAACGACATAAAAAATCGTTCATTATTTTTCGGGGCAGAATTACTATCATAATCGGTTTGCTCCTAATGGAAAACTCAAGGAAATTCGTGATTTTTTTTTTTTCGCAAAAAATGAGAAAGTGCTAAATCGAAATTATTTTCTATTTTTTTTTTCCTTTCGGGTGAAATTCGAAGCAGAATTACACTTATTTGTACTATAAATGTGAAAAACTTTTCGTCGCCTATTCCGAAGGAATTGGTGTGAATTGCAATTCTATGAGGAAATGATTGTTAAGACTGTAAAGAGATTCAACAACAACAACACTTTATAACCCGTTTAGAAATTTATACAATTAGTTAAAAAGACGATTTTGAAAAGTAGTATATCAAAACATGAACGATAGAGTTTTACCACATTTCCAAGCACCGAGAAGAGAGTTGAATGCACGACCCGCAGTGGAGTACTTCTGACGAATTTTTCGTGGGTGTTTAGAAATGTGGTCAAACACTTTCTTGAGTGCTTTATTTATTTTCTCGATAAAAATTAAAACCAAGGAGAAAACGAAGAAATCATGAAATCAGAAAAATCTATGCATGATCAAACTCTGTCACGGTCATAATTTTCTTGTTTAAAGGAGTCGCGTCACGGTTAAACGTTTTGAAAAATTTAGCCTAAATTTATGTAATTCGTTCGCCATCCTTAACCATCCTTGTTCCTTTATGGTTTATTATTATCTCTTTAGTGTTTTCCTATCTTTCTAAAGTATTATTTTCAGGTTTCCTTCAATTTAATATCGGTGGTCAAAATAACTCAAAATACCGTGACGTAGCCCCTTTAAACTTTATTAATAAATGATGAGTTTGCTTCGCCAAATTCGAGTTCAGTGCATGAAGCGTATCTCAGTTTCTAAGACCGTCATTATCAAAATCTAAATTGACACACCTTCTCCATCCTTTTAATAGCTCCTAACCCGTGATGGAGTACCTGGGAGTACCCTGGTATGACTTCGCTTTAAATGGAATGAAAAACAACTCTCTACCAGAACGTTTGCTCAGGTCGTATTAAAAATGACCAAAATCGGCCAGGTAACCTTAGGAATTGCTGGTGATCACTAGACTTTCTAAAAGTTCTTCGTTTGTCCGCTGGTTTCGGCCTCGCAATTTGTTCGTTCGAAAATTGTCCTCTCGGTTTACTCGAGGGAGAGGAATAAGGAAGGTTCAGCAAAGGTAGACTTGTCCCGAGTCTAGGTGTTCACCAGCAATCATATCAAACTCTCTGTAGAGCTTACTGATTTGCCAAAGTTTTCGGCGCGCGCTTGGAATGTAAAAAAAAACAATAGAAAGAAATGATTATGACGTGCGCATTTTATTCTACGGAAACTTTCGCTTATTCAAGATGCGTTTAGACGGGTTTCTACTGTGTTTCCTTCCCGGAGCAATCTTTACCGTTTTAACACCCATCGAGGCTGCCGAAGAATTTGGCTGCCCAAGCAACTGTCATTGTAGCACTGATTTTACCGCGGTCAAATGTCCCGGGATGGAAGCGTTCCCCGTGTTTAACTTCTCACGGAGTGTGCAAACGCTGTAAGTAAAAAACAATTTGAAAGAAAGCTTTTCTTGAATGACCCCTTGGATCGTTATTTGATAATCTTCACTTGCAATGATTAATAACTGTTAATACGACTCGTGGAAGTACGAAAACCTGGCTGTTTGAGGAATTTTTAGATGATAAGCGAGCATTTTCTAGAAATGAAGTAATACTCAGCTGAAACGCGCATGATCGGTGCGCCAGCTTTCCCGCCAACTTGAATATTAGATTTTCTAGCTTCGTGCATCGCGTAGCGCTAGCCTTCTCGCAAAATATGTTCAACCATCCACTGGAGGAATCTTAAACAGCTTAAATGAAACTGACGAAGATCATCTTATGCTTCGATTATTTATTATTTATTTCTTCAAAATTGCTTGAACTTTATGTTTTCAGGGACTTATCTCGAGGCTATATCACTGAAATAGACGGTAACAGTCTGAAAGCATATGGGAATTTGCAGCGACTGTGAGTAACGCCATGTCGTATAACTAATGATTACGTATAAGTGTGAAGATGAAGTCTTGTTTTTAGTTTTAGAGAACTTAGCATGCTCTGACCTATCCAATATAGTTTTAGGTTATGGCTTCTTTACACTATTTAGAGCCCTCTATTTGCGCGTATTTTTATTAGATCGCGAGAGACCTAGACGCCAGAAAGACTTAACAGGGTAATCTATAGCTTCCCCGTTTTTGTTTACCAAGCTTACAAGCTTGTATAACTTTAGACTCCTTGGAAAACACTCTGTAAAAAAGCGCGCACCGAAGCTTTTCATCAATACTGAACGATTGTTAACAATTATTTCACGAGCGCGCGCTGGATATGAGTTGGCTGAAATCATTTCACAGCCATCGAGCACGAGGGGTATAATGGTTTTATTAGACACGTCCTCAAAAAATAGAAAACTAATCTAAAATTTAAAAAAAATGAAAACGGCCCAAAGAATCGTGCATACGCTCACCATATTTGAAGAGCATGGCTCAAAACCCTTCATGGATAAGCCAATGAAAACTTTCGAATTGCATTATCCTATTATCCAATCATCCAGAAGCAGAAGTAGATGACGCAAAGATATATCAAGCAACAAAGAGATTTTTAGTTTTAGAAATCGAAATAAGAGTGATATGCAGTAAGAATTACGGCCGTTTCGCCCAACTCAAAGTCGTTTCGCCCAAACTCAAAATCTTTTCGCCCCAACTCAAAGTCGTTTTACTCCGACTCAAAGTTGTTTCGTCCCGACCAAAAGTTAGTTCGCCCGAAGGTCGTGAGTACAGACCGAACGCATGGTCAAGATACGACTCCTTCTTCGTGTAGAAGACACAGTACGCTTCACGCAAGAACGCCGCTCCACAAACCTATTGTTTTCATTGTTTTCTCGTTCTTTTGACCTTTTGTCTTCTATTGTTGTACGTCTTACTGTGTCTTCTACACCAAGTAAGTCAAGTAAGAGCCCAAGATACTCTCATACAGACCAACTAAATACGGTTAATAAGGTGTTTATTAGATGGCACAAAAAAGAACAATTTAATTCGTTTAATGTAACTGGTTTGTACTAACCGTCATTTAAATTTAATTTAATTCTGCCAAAGTTTGTTCGTCCTCTTTACTATTTTTTCTCATGAGGCTCGTTGTCACTTCTACAAATAAATATTTTTTGAAGAAAACAGTCAAGGATTTTGCAATTTAGTTTGCAACTTTTTCACTGCGCACAACATTACCAGTCTAGATACTGGTCTAGACCGCTTTCAAAAAGGATTTCAGTCTAACAAATTCGTGAATTTAATTTGGTATTTCGAAGTCCTTTGTTTGGAGAAAGAACCATATAATAAAGCTTGAATATCAACTGATATTAACTTGCAGGGATATAAGACATAACGACATCAAAAGTATCTTTCCTGGATCATTCAGTGAAATGGAAACTTTAAGAGAATTGTGAGTATCATTTTATTATGGATGGACCATTATTGCTGTTGTTGATGTTATTATTATTATTATTATTATTATTATTATTATTGTTGTTGTTGTTGTTGTTGTTGTTGTTGTTGTTAGAGCGGTTTTCAATTGAGTGTCGTAAAACCAAAACCAAAGTAATCTGTAGCCAATCACATCACAAAGAACACAGACAATACAGTGAACCAATCAACACTCGAAGTAATTACAGGTAGCTGACGCAAAGCGCGGGAAAATGCGTGCGAACGCGTCACTTGGGACTCCGTTTGCCCAGGCCTTGCGTGCACTTTCGTTGACTTGCGATGACTTACGCTTACTTTGGTCAAGTCAAAGCAAGTTTTTCACCGTTTGGCCACCCAACCCAGGTCAACGCAAATTAACCTATAGTGTGCACGTGACGTCATAAAATTTTCAAATCCAAAACTAAAGAGCCACTAAAGGTTTTATCCTCATCAGGCATAAGACGTACCAACTTTATATCTGTTTACAACTTTATTCCAGCTCAATAACGTCCTTCGTATGGAAACCAGCGCATTTTGAATTTCGAAGTTATGGCGGTGTGTGACGTAAGGCTTAGATCGCATTTGTCGAAAAAGATAGACTTATCTCGTGTTTTTTAGCCATTTTAGGAGTTTAAGTATTAGGAAAATTGCTTGGGTAAGTGTTTTTTGGCTCGGGTTCGGAAAATCAGTCGACTAGATAGCCAAAGTAAGTCCAGCTGTTTACACTAGTTACCGGCTGCCATATTGGAGGACCAAGGAGGTCCTCCAACATGGCGGCTCCATACTAGGCTCTATAATTTTGCGCAGAACATTTCGACAAATCTCTCAACTTTGGAAGAACGGACACACTTTAAACTTGGAGAACTGTCTTCTTTATTTACCGTATATAATATTGCAATTTCTTGACTTTATCCACTCCATGGTTTTTGATTTTATTTTTTATTGCGTGACAACGCACACACTTAACGCAAGTGTCTATCCAAGTTCAAGTTGCATCTTCTTGCGACTGCTTGCCGGTCCGTTTGGCCAAGGCTTTAGAGTGGTTCTCAATCCTCCGTAGAAAAAAGATGGCGACTGCTATCGATGTCACCGATAATTCCTTTGCGCACGAGAACTTTAACAACGGTCACAAAAATGTACGGAAAAGTTCTAACATCTTCAAACCTATCATACACAATGTTGTTATCACAGGGACAAATATTGCCAAAATATGGCTCTCATTGTACTTTATGGGCTGTGTGACGCTCGCGTGGTATTGCAGTTAAATGCTCAGCCGCCATCTTTTTTTCCTCTAGAGGATTGAGTGTCAAAAATGATCAGGCAGTTACTTTGGTTCTAGTTTTGACTTTATCACGGTTTGAGATTGGCTGAGCCAGGCTAGTTGGTACAAGTGATATAGATCTGGTTTAGGTATCACGATACTCAATAGATGTTGTGTTCCTGTTCTCGGTATTGGACTGGAACTAGCTTGGAACCGAGGCTAATGTAGGGAGTCTTTTCAAATGCAAATGACATTTGCGTCTTTTAATGATATTCCCCCGCATGAGCCTTCATTGCAAGCCAGTTCCAGTTTAAAACCATGAGTACGAATATGGCCTATTGAAAACCGCTCTAAAATGTTTTGTTTGAATTTATTGTAGGTATATCGACGATAACCCTTGGTCATGTGACATGTCAACCCTTCAAGTCTTGCAAATGGAGTTGACTGCTCTTGTCGATAAGAACCCCCAACTGGACGACTTTGATGGAGGCAGAATTAAGTGTGCTGATCCACCTGACATGAAAGGAAAGTGGCCTCTTCATGTGATTAATTGTAAGAGCATTAGTGTACTGTTTTCTGACAAGGAAAAGTTTTTCCCATTATCTCAGGCCAAATCAACAGTTTCTCCAAAGTTTTGTGAGAAACTAGAAGTGGTAGGTAAAAATTCCATAAATATTGACAAAGAAATATTTATTTTCTCTAGCCACAGTCCAAGTTAATCACGTGTATAAAGGGCGCGAAGCTGATTCTGACACTGGCCACTCTGATGCACTGAAAGCGGCGGCACTATTTCTGGGGGCGTTATTGCTAGCAGTAACTTGTGGAGTTGCATGGTTGTACAGAGAAAACTTACGACGTTGGTTCATGTGAGTGATCAGAAAGATAAACATATATACATCATTCGTTTGTTTTTTTTGGTTGTTTGTTTGCTCCCTCGTTCATATATATACATTCAAACAGTCGATCGGGCAGTTAGCCAGTATTCTGGCCAATCACTACGGACACAAAAAATCCAGTGAACCAATCAAAATGAGAAGGAAATGCATGTACCAGGTGCCAAGCGCGGGAAAACGCGTGCAACAGAGCCACAGTAATATTTACTTTTACTTTTGATTGGTTGAGAAATTGGCACGGTTTCTGTACCGATCACTGTGCGATATAAATCAAAACCAATGCAAATGTGCGTAACTTTCAGGCTAAATATAGCCTGCCTAGCAAGCGTCTATTTCCAAGTGCATGCGATGGGTACGGAACTGCAAATTGAAGGGGGAAAAAATAAAGAAACATGTGCTACGCTGGCTAGGCTAAATGATAGAACATGATTCAGTTCTGGTAATTTTTCAATATTCAGTGTATCAACTTTCTATACTGCAAGGTACTCATTGTTCCTCATTGCTTCTTGGTCAGGGGGTGCTGCAAACCAAAGCAACAAAACAAACGCAATCAGAAGAACATCATGGAAGCTGGGAAGGCCGACAACGGAAAAACTTTGATTGACAGCATGCAAAAGAGACGACGCATGTCAAAAGGAATCTCTGCCGCTGACGCTAACACCTCTAC
Organism: Platygyra sinensis; assembly: GCA_019787425.1. Taxonomy (NCBI): domain Eukaryota; kingdom Metazoa; phylum Cnidaria; class Anthozoa; order Scleractinia; family Merulinidae; genus Platygyra; species Platygyra sinensis. Next base: position 83,426 of record JAHPZR010006324.1, read on the forward strand.
AAGTTCTGATGACGACAACAATACACAGTTCACAAGGGCAGTATACCTTAAGGGTAAAATGAAGACACAGAGACGACAATCAAGGGGGTTTTCTCAAGGACAAACCAGCAGTGATGGGGAGGGTAGCAGCCAAGGAGAGGAATGTGTTCCTACTGTTACTGCTAGTTACACAGATTATTTCAAGGACAAAATGGGCAGACAAAGACGCCAGTCCTGTGGGATCGCCGTGGGGGATTGCAGCAGTGAAGGAGACATCGGCAGTGAGGAGGAGAGGAGTGAACTTCCAAAAGGAGCTGGTTCATCAGAGTACCTCAAGGACAAAATGGGCAAACAAAGACGCCAGTCCTGTGGGATTGCCGTGGGGGATTGCAGCAGTGAAGGAGACATTGGCAGTGTGGGGGAGGGAAGTGGTCTTTCCAAAGGAGCTGGTCCATCAGAATACCTCGAGGACAAAATAAGCATACAAAGAAGTCAGTCCCATGAGATTGCCGTGGGGGATTCTAGCGCTGAAGGGGACATCAGCAGTGAGTGGGAGAGCAGTGGTCTTCCCAAAGAAGCTGGTTCATCAGAATACCTCACGGACAAAATGAGCAGACAAAGACGCCAGTCCTGTGGGATTGCTGTGGGGGATTGTAGCAGTGAGGGGGACATCAGAAGTGAGGGGGAGGGGAGTGGTCTTCCCAAAGGAGCTGGTCCATCAGAATACCTCCAGGACAAAATGAGCAGACAGAGAAGTCAGTCCCATGGGATTGCCGTGGCGGATTGCAGCAGTGAGAGAGACATCAGCAGTGAGGGGGAGGGCAGTGGTCTTCCCAAAGGAACTGGTCCATCAGAATACCTCCAGGACAAAATGAGCAGACAAAGACGACAGTCCTGTGGGATGGCCGTGGGGGATTGCAGCAGTGAGGGGGACATCAGCAGTGAGGGGGAGGGCAGTGGTCTTCCCAAAGGAGCTGGTTCATCAGAATACCTCCAGGACAAAATGAGCAGACAAAGACGACAGTTCTGTGTGATTACTGTTGGGGATTGCAGCAGTGAGGAAGACATAAGTAGTGAGGGTAGTGCTTTTTATGATGCCGTGGAGGATTGCAGCAGTGAGGGGGACATCAGCAGTGAGGGGGAAGGGAGTGGTCTTCCCAAAGGAACTGGTCCATCAGAATACCTCCAGGACAAAATGAGCAGACAAAGACGACAGTCCTGTGGGATTGCCGTGGGGGATTGCAGCAGTGAGGGGGACATCAGCAGTGACGGGGAGGTCAGTGGTCTTCCCAAAGGAACTGGTCCATCAGAATACCTCCAGGACAAAATGAGCAGACAAAGACGACTGTCCTGTGGGATTGCCGTGGGGGATTGCAGCAGTGAGGGGGACATCAGCAGTGACGGGGAGGTCAGTGGTCTTCCCAAAGGAACTGGTCCATCAGAATATCTCCAGGACAAAATGAGCAGACAAAGACGACTGTCCTGTGGGATTGCCGTGGGGGATTGCAGCAGTGAGGGGGACATCAGCAGTGACGGGGAGGTCAGTGGTCTTCCCAAAGGAACTGGTCCATCAGAATATCTCCAGGACAAAATGAGCAGACAAAGACGACAGTCATGTGGGATTGCCGTGGGGGATTGCAGCAGTGAGGGGGACATCAGCAGTGAGGGGGAGGGCAGTGGTCTTCCCAAAGGAACTGGTCCATCAGAATACCTCCAGGACAAAATGAGCAGACAAAGACGACAGTCCTGTGGGATGGCCGTGGGGGATTGCAGCAGTGAGGGGGACATCAGCAGTGAGGGGGAGGGCAGTGGTCTTCCCAAAGGAGCTGGTTCATCAGAATACCTCCAGGACAAAATGAGCAGACAAAGACGACAGTTCTGTGTGATTACTGTATGGGATTGCAGCAGTGAGGAAGACATAAGTAGTGAGGGTAGTGCTTTTTATGATGCCGTGGGGGATTGCAGCAGTGAGGGGGACATCAGCAGTGAGGGGGAAGGGAGTGGTCTTCCCAAAGGAGCTGGTCCATCAGAATACCTCCAGGACAAAATGAGCAGACAAAGACGACAGTCCTGTGGGATTGCCGTGGGGGATTGCAGCAGTGAGGGGGACATCAGCAGTGACGGGGAGGTCAGTGGTCTTCCCAAAGGAACTGGTCCATCAGAATACCTCCAGGACAAAATGAGCAGACAAAGACGACAGTCCTGTGGGATTGCTGTGGGGGATTGCAGCAGTGAGGAGGAGGGCAGTGGTCTTCCCAAAGGAACTGGTCCATCAGAATATCTCCAGGACAAAATGAGCAGACAAAGACGACAGTCCTGTGGGATGGCCGTGGGGGATTGCAGCAGTGAGGGGGACATCAGCAGTGAGGGGGAAGGGAGTGGTCTTCCCAAAGGAGCTGGTCCATCAGAATACCTCCAGGACAAAATGAGCAGACAAAGACGACAGTCCTGTGGGATTGCCGTGGGGGATTGCAGCAGTGAGGGGGACATCAGCAGTGACGGGGAGGTCAGTGGTCTTCCCAAAGGAACTGGTCCATCAGAATACCTCCAGGACAAAATGAGCAGACAAAGACGACAGTCCTGTGGGATTGCTGTGGGGGATTGCAGCAGTGAGGAGGAGGGCAGTGGTCTTCCCAAAGGAACTGGTCCATCAGAATATCTCCAGGACAAAATGAGCAGACAAAGACGACAGTCCTGTGGGATGGCCGTGGGGGATTGCAGCAGTGAGGGGGACATCAGCAGTGAGGGGGAAGGGAGTGGTCTTCCCAAAGGAGCTGGTCCATCAGAATACCTCCAGGACAAAATGAGCAGACAAAGACGACAGTCCTGTGGGATTGCCGTGGGGGATTGCAGCAGTGAGGGGGACATCATCAGTGAGGGGGAGGTCAGTGGTCTTCCCAAAGGAACTGGTTCATCAGAATACCTCGTGGACAAAATGAGCAGACAAAGACGACAGTCCTGTGGGATTGCCGTGGGGGATTGCAGCAGTGAGGGGGACATCATCAGTGAGGGGGAGGTCAGTGGTCTTCCCAAAGGAACTGGTTCATCAGAATACCTCGTGGACAAAATGAGCAGACAAAGACGGCAGTTCTGTGTGATTACTGTTGGGGATTGCAGCAGTGAGGAAGACATAAGTAGTGAGGGGAGTGTTTTTTATGATGCGGTAGGGGATTACAGCAGCGAAGAGGAGGGTTGTTGTTCAACCGATCTAGATCTTCCATAAGTGACAAAGATGGAATGGAGAGATGTTTAATATCTGATGAAATATCGTTTTTAAGCGTGGCTGGCTGTAATTAGTACCTTATATTACTTTCTCAAGACAAGCAATGTTCTGGTATAAAATAAATACTGTCATATGCAGTCAGGAAAGAGATTAGGTCTAATTGTAGCTCTGTCAAGGTAAAAGATGTAAATGGCCAAATGTTTCTTCTGGATAGGGGAGCACGAGTCTGTTACGACAATTAATGTTGATGCTTTGGACCCATGTTTTCTCTCCTCTGAGAAAAAAATAAATTTATTTTGGCTCAAGTATGATAGTCTCTCATGTCACATTGACTAGTGTACACCTGCTGTGTTAAACAAAGTGAAAACAAGCCTCAGGACAAGCCTTTAGACAATCTGAAAATTGCTTTATATTTGTTATGTGATCATTCACTAACATAAAAACAGTATTAACTAGGACTTACATTCAGTGTGCTACCAATTAATGCAGAAACCCATAAGAAATCAATCATAGATACATGTATTTGAGATAAAAACTAACAAATTTTGAGCTTGGCAGTGAAGGCTTGGAAAGAAAAAAACCACCTATCTGCTGCAGGGAGTTCAACACTACTGAATGTAGACCTCTTTCATAAATGGCTGCCAATTTAAAATTCTTTTGTATTGATTTAAATTAGCCTTACTAACCTCGTTTCAGAGTAAAATTTCTTTTGAATTATCAACTTCAAAATGAGGTCAGTAAGGCTAATTTTAATACTGGCAAAAGAACTTATAATTGTCCGCCATTTATGAAAGTCGTCTATAAATAATGTGAACAAAATATTGCAATATTTAACACATGAAAACAGCCTTAACATACAGTCTTAAGCAAGCTAATTGCTTTCATTGTCAATCCCAAATGTAATGGCAAGTCAAAGCATATGGCACAACGAAAACAGCAAATTTACACAATATTTCCCACCAAAAGCTTCCATGTGATGTAAAAGAGCATAGCTGGCTTGCCTGGACATTTTGTTTTATGGTTAATAGATGTCCTCCATTACCAATTGAAAAGACATGATGGACGCAAATGCAGCCATGACATAAAATTTCAGGCTCTGTAACCGATTCAACCCACAAAGTCATTTTTTCCAGTAGTGTTATGATGGCATTCTCATCTATCATCATGTCTGAATTCATTTTGTTTTATATTGGGTTATTCCAGAAAAAAATCCACACACCCCTGATGGATGGGGTCGTTTTTCAACAACCCATCTCACCTGGATTTCCTGAAGCACAACACCCCCTCCTGTCTGGATTTTCAAAACAAAAGATCCCCCATTCTGCCTGGATTTCTGGGAAAAATAGGTTTAAACTCAATTTACTTTCAATACAAATACAAACAATCATGATGAGAAGATGTTCTTTTTTAATTGCTAAAGCTAATTTGGCTATAAATTACATGAAAAATTCTATCATGTGGAACAGAAAGAAAAGAACGGAGCAAAAATGTGAAAAAGCAAACAAGTGCTTAAAGTACATGTACATTCTTAGCTCATCAAAATCAGGTGCCCTTTTTCTTTCTTTGTGCTAAATATGGTTCTAAAGTAAATACAATTAGTAGAGAATATGATAAAAGAGTTCAACAGTCATTTCTTTTCAAGACATAAGGTCAGTCTCGTCCACTGAAGATCAAGAATTTCTAGATCAACACCTTTCAAAGAAGGAAAGTCTAAACTTGTCTATAGTTCAAGTTCTTTTTATAACTTAAAGATAGAATAACATGATTCACATATCCTACATGTACCTTCAAGAGCCTGTAGTTCTAATCTACAGCGGAAGGAAAGTTCAAACTCATGCTGTGAAGAGCTTTCTCAATCTGCCTTAGTTTCACAAAATCTTTGGGCTTTCGTTAGTAAATTGAAAAGAAAAAATCTGTGCTGAAGAAAATGTAGCCATGCAAGACAAAAGCACTTAAAAAAACCTCCCAATCACAAAATGAAATTTTAACATGTACATTCAGCAAATTATTCTAAGACTGGCTAAAGATGACTTTCAGATTTGTCCAGTGCACATGCTTATGTCAGGTGAGAAATATGTGAACAAAATATTTCTACTATTTTCAGGGTCTGAGAGAGCTGAAGTGTCACTAAACTAAATGTTCGAATGATGTGAACTACTGGTCAAAATGACCCATGCAGAAGACTTTTTCAAGTTCAACCCCCCTCCTGCATGGATTTCCAGAGTCTTTGAACCCCCCTCCTGTGAGAATTTCTAGAATGCCATCAGTCGGGGAGGAAGGGTGGATTTTTTCTGGAACAACCCATTTACATAACAGCGATTAAGTAAGTATTCCAGACAGGCCCATGATGGCATTTAACTCTACTTGGTATCTTTAACACCATGCTGTGACAGATTCATAGCAGTGAAGCTGGCCAGTAAGGAATGTACCTCATCTACCTACCGAAAAGTATCAAAAAAACATGTTAACCTAGGCACCGATCAGTTATAGTATTTATTAAATCCATTTTGAAATCACTGGTGGTCCCTGTAATCTGATTGGCTCAAATTGGTGCAATTTATTCCCAAATTGCACCATTCTTTGCTCTAAATCACATCATTTTTCCAGCCAATGAGGAAGTTACACTTCAAACTTGCGGGCTGTCACGGCGCTTTCGTGAGCGCTTGGGCTACACTGTAGAACTTTCCAGTAACCAAAAATAGCACGCGCGTACAACTTAATTTAAAGTCGTGCGCTGCTCTATTGCGTATTTTGATGTAAAAGCGTTTCCAGTTCTGCTTTTTATTTAAAAACCAGCTCAGTACTGCATCAATAAAATATTTGAATCGACCAAGTCCTGTATTTGGACGACTTCAAAATGGATGTAATAACACTTGCGGGCTGTCATGGCGCTCTCGTGAGCGCTTGCTATACAGTAGAACTTTCTAGTAACCAAAAATAATGCGCGCGTGCAACTTGATTGAAGGTCATGCGCTGCTCTATTGCGTATTGAAGTAAAAGCGTTTCCGGTTCCGCTTTTTATTTAAAAACCGCCTCAGTTCTGCATCAATATAATATTTGAATTGGCCAAGTCCTGTATTTGGGCGATTTCAAAATGGATTTAATAAAGTGGTAATTGAACTTCGGGTCGTGCAATTTTGGTCTGAAATCGATTTTGAAATCACGCATATGATTTCAGACCAAATTGCACTCCACTCAGTTCAATTACCATTATATATCTCACTTTTTTTCTTCAGAGCACTCTGAAAATCTTGGCAATGCCACCTCTTCTGAGATGATCAGGTTCTCTAGTCTCACAACTTGAATTTGTCGTTAAAATGTTAACTTCTCCTAAGATTTTAATGACAAATTCAAGTTATGAGACTATAGAACCTGATCATCTTAGGAGAAGTGGTATTGCCAAGATTTTAAGAGTGCTCTGAAGAGAGTGGGATATACTATTAGTTGTATTAAGGGTAAATATGTTCTGGACAATGGATATCAAGCATTTCATGATTTGGCATCATGGACGTTCCACTGTTGTAACTATACAAACTTAAACTCTAAAAGTACATCACGGTTGCTATATCCTTTTACATAAAAGCTGTCAAAATGATTTCATCAAATAAGCACAGCTCGGTCTAAGATGGTCTCTTGGTTTAAAGTTTGGTCCATATACTTGTTGAAAATATTTTGACAACTTGATAACACAATACAACCAATCTGTTTAACTGTCAAGTATGCAAAGGTCTGAAGACAAGTCATGGAATCTTCATGACCGAGACTTCAGGGGAAGCAAGGCTGCATAAATGGATAGATTAATGACACCAGGCCAGGAGTTACTGACAGTAATGAACCTGCCAAAAAAGGCTTTTAAACAAATTTTAGTTCAAAAGGTCAAGTGGTGGGCTAATATTATCAGGGTTATCAATGCTGTGAGGAAGAATTTTGTGTTTGAAAGTGGTTGGAATCCACTTGAAGGGATATTGCTTTTACGTACAAGAACACTGCATGCATGGCAAAATGATCTAGGAAATACCAGACAACTTATGCAGTTGTTAAGTGAAGATCAAAAAAACTCTGAGCATGATGTGATGAAATAATCAAAAGTACAGTGGAAACCTGTTGATATAATCACCAATGGGCCATGAAAATTTGGCCTTATTAACAGGGTGGCCATATTAATCTGATCAAATTCATGACAGGTCTATTTTAAGTGACTTAATTTTCAACTTGTGATCTTTAATGACCATGTAGAATGCAGATTCAATCACTACTGACATAGCAAAGATTCCAACGCTCCAATTTTGGCCGGAAACTTCCTATTTTCAGAAAATTTTCTGGCCTCCCATTTTTGCCTAATACAGGTGTATTCTCTCATTTTTTGAAACTCTTCCTAGTCAAAACAAGCTGCAAATGGGACTAAATTTGTGTGTCTTTTCAGAAATTTATGGATTGCCTCAATCTCAAAATGCAGGAAATGGCATCTTAGAAGCACATATCTTAAAATGAGGGAGCATGCACCTGGACCCCCCTAGAGGCTCTCGGGGGTGCAGCAACCTCCCTCTTTTTACTTCACAGGGTTGGAATCTCTTACATAGTTAACATAAAATATAAATCATGAAAAGATGAACATAATTATTGATTTGAGCATCCAAATATGGGGTAAAATTATGAACTAAGGAATTATACAGGTTGGGATATTTTCAGAATTTGGCCATTAGCCAACCATAAAATTAATGCAGTCATTAAGGTGGCCGAACACAGTTTTGGCGCGCGCTCTTGCTAACGCGATTCAGCGCGCGCACAAGTATTGCATAAAAACAAACATGGCATAGAGCGATCATTTTATTTGCTCAATGTCTGCGCTATCTGTACTATATTTTTCTTCACAAATGAACACAATGTATTGAATTGATGGTTTTACTCTTTTATTACAAAGGTATGTTAGAAAGGTAACGATGCAAAGAACTCAGCTCTGCTATTTCTTTGTTGCTAAAAGAACCCAGTTAAATGCAGCGCATGCGTAGTAAGTCGAAAAAAGTGCAATTGAGTGAAAAATTGACTTCTCGGAGGCGCTTATTTCTCGAAAACCACTCATTAGAATTTCACGAAATTTGGCACGAAAATACTTTAGGAAATAAGTAACTGGATGATTGAAAAAAAATTCAACTTTAACAAAGGAAATTCAAGATATGCCAGTGAACCTTCAAAGAGGGATAATTAATGATCTGTTTGTTAAATTATTATTAAAATAGCGCTAACTTACGAGTATCGTTACAAGCTTGTTGCATGCAAATTATAAAGAAAATCTAATGACTAGATTTTCTGCAAATAAACAAAACCGATTTTAAACACCTGTTTATATTTGATCATGTTGCCATGGCAACGGTACATACGTCAGCTTAATTATCAAAAACTTGAAGTTTGTGTTGTTAACTTGCTTGCTGCCATTTTTGGTGACCAAAGGATCAAGGGTTTTAGAGAAAACTGTAAATGAAACAGAGGTATCAAAAACTGTGTTCAGCCACCTTAAACTGGCCATATTAACAAGGTGATCATATTAACAAGATGACTATGTTAACAAGGTGACCATAAGGTGGGGTTCCTCTGTACAGACCAAGCTATGCACTAATGAGAAGCTTTTTAAATGTTTTTGACAGCTAAACTATGGGCCCATGGGTTTTGAAGGGGGGGAGCAAAGTGGGCAGGACTTATTTTAAATAGCAATTGCCATTTGGAGAAATTGCTTAGGTCGAGGGAGACTTTACACTGTTTTAGCTTTGCAGTATGTTTAATTTCATATATCAAAAAGCTAAACTATGGCTCCACTGACTCATATAATGGAATGTGACTGGGGGGAGAGAAAGGGACTTGCTACTGATAGAACTTCCATAGCGTTCGAGATTTGAAAAAAATGTTAAGTTGAGGGAGACTTAATATATATATACGCTGTACTCTGAATTTTACAGTTGTGTTTACATAGCTAAACTATGGGCCAATAGGCTATATTATCTGGGAGATAGGGGACACAAAGGGAGTTTTGCAAAGACCTTAGATTTGGAGGACTTGTTTGTACAGGAAACTTTACAGTCAGTGTCCGTATTTTACACTGAATATGTTGTAAAAAGAAAAATCTCAGGGGAAAGAGAAAAGGACACTCTTAGCCAATTTATCATATGGAAACTGGAGGGAAGTACCACTGCACTCAGTCTGGCAGTCTCTGAAGGTGGAACAGATCTTTTGAATGACACTTATAACTGGTCCAGAGGAAAACAGTAAGCTTTGTTTCCCAAGAATCTGAGTCTTTTCTGAGGCAGAGCTTAGAGAAATACTTGGATCTGAGGCAAACAAAATTAACTGGTTTCTGAAGGAACCATGCAGACATGAAGTGATTTGTTTTAAAGCACAACAAAGACAAATGTCACTTAGTAGATCCAAAGTGAAAATATAAGGTAGTTATCAGTCAAATAGCAAAGTGCTGTCAGTCATAGATTCCCTAGAGGCTTGAGGTGGGAAATAGTTCCATTGTTGGATACATGAAGCCAAAAAGAGTACATGCAACAGGGGAAAAATTTCAACCATAAATTAGAATCATATTTCATAAGTAGAACTGGTTTTTGACAAACCTCTTCTGTGGTGGCAGAATTACCAAGCATGCTAGAAATTTGATCCAATGTCTCCTCTGCTTTTGTGTTCCCAAGCCTTGACATGTATGCCTTTATCATGTCTATGACCTGTTTTACTTCCTCGCAATAAACTGATGGCTTCCCCCTAATGCTCCGATCACCCTGTAGGACTCTTAACCTGGAGTATGCAAGATCCAGAGGTGTCTTGCCACTGAAATCAGCGGCATTAACATCACTGCCTGCTTGCAAGAGAAGTGTCACTATTTTGAGTTGGTTTGTACAAGCTGCAAGATGAAGTGGAGTGTTTCCATTCAAATCCTTTGCATTTGGGTTTGCTCCATTCTCGAGCAGTATTCTTAAAGTTTGATCATTTCCTTGTGCTGCCGCAAAATGCAGTGCAGTCCTTTTCTTTGAGTCAGCCCCACAAATATTAACACCCTGGTTAATGAGCTCAAATAAAGCATTTGGATTGGATTGGTGAACTGCATCTCTCAGTTTTCTCTCTGCCAAATAATCACGCCCCAGTGGTGAACACTTGGTTGAAGCTTGTGATCGAAGTCTCATACGAGATGGCAAAAGTTTTTTGGAGAACTGCCGGCCATGCTCTAATACTGTTTGATGTGAATAGTTTTGACCTAAAGTTGTTGGTATATATGCAGTGTTCACCAATAAGTTGGAAGCAAAGTTTGAATTAGACCAATTGATTTCAAATGATGTTGGGTTTGCTTCATCTTTAGTGTCATCTGCCATCTGTTAGGAGCAGATAAAAATTGCATTTGTGAAGACCTGGTGAAAGTGAAAGCAAACAAGTGTTATTAGGCTGGACTAACAGCTGCTGTATGAAAAAGGAGGCATGCTCCTTGGCTACCCTGAAGATGGAAAAACATAGACCATACAGTGATACTGGAGCAAGCAGCAGAAATCCAACCTCATTCCCAGAGTCTCTCATCTTACCCTGGGAACAAGGTTGGCAGAAATCAAGCCTAGAGCGATATTAGAAATAATAATACTGTTCTGTGTGCAACTTGCAAGAGAATTTTTCTCCCTAAACATCATATTTCAATGTTTAAGCAATAGTCCATTTCGCAGATATGGCAGTCATTTTGAATTCTATTGTTTTAAGTATCTATTATGGGATGCTCAGGGGGCAAATAAATATGTGTTTGCACCCAGAGCATTCCATAATAGATATTTGAAACAATAAAATTCAAAAATGGCCGCCGTATCTGCGAAATGGGCTACGGAGCACCTTTTACATGTTTACATAATGTAGCCTCATCTAAACACGAGGAGGGTTGGGAGAATCTGAGACGGTTAAGCAAGCCCGAGACATAGTTGAGGGTTTTCATAACTTCCTAGAATTCTCCCAACCCTCTGAGTGTTAACATGAGACTATGTAAACATGGTAAAAGTGCTCTATTGCGTTTATAAAATAATAATCTTAAAAATAAGAGCAAATCTGAAATGTCACAACCGTGTTTGCATGCACTCATCTAAACACACCTATCGACCAATGAGAGTGCGCATAGTGTGGCTGAGTTATTTTATAAAAGCTCATAGCTCATATTAATTACCTGCACTTCAGTAATTTTCAGTGCCACTATATTGTAATGAAAACATTAAGTAAATTAAATAAAGCTAATATAAAAAGGAAAAAAAACAGCTAGCAGGGTGAAATGGACCATAAAGCAAAAACAGGTTCGACTAAGTAAACGCCAACAAACCTCTGATTGATTACCGAGTAGAAACAATAATAAGAGTAAGCTTATTTTACCTGGTAGAAAGCTGTAGAAAGTAAATCTTAGCTTTTCAAGTGAAGGACCCAGCCTTATTTGAATCCAGGAGCTTATGTGACAAAACTGGAAAGAAATGTTGACCATGCAAAAAGACAGAAGACTCAAACAGACAAGAACTCAGTCCAACTGAAGGCGGAAAGTTATTACCACTATTTATAATTCCAACGTAGACTCAGTCAGCAGGACTCTGTTTCTGTGACTTCCGACGTGACTTCCCAGAATGATTTTGCTATGTCAGCGGTCACCCCACATAATACACTAACAGATCCTGTAAGCGGACCGTAAGTGACCACCCAAAATGTCAAGCCAACTCCGTAAGGAGTTAGGAGGTGGTCGCTTGCGAGAACTTAGAGTCTTGAACATAATATAATGGGTCGAAGTTTTTCCTGATTAGAATATGGTACCTGCCGAGACTTCACCCATGCAACGATGCCGATGCAATGTTTTATTCATGCAAAAGTTGATTTCGAGACAAAAACGGTTCTTCCCCTTGAGAAATTTCCGTTTTTGGTACTAGCCAGAAATACGATGATGTTGCAACACCTGATTATCCATTATGCGCTCCATTATCTATGAAGTGGTCGCTTACGCGAGGTTAAAAACAAGGGAGAATTTTAAACTTTGAGCTCTAAAAGTGGTCGCGGTCGCTTACGAGAGGTAGTTGCTTACAAGAGGTTCCAAATATGGTGAGTTTGCCACGGAAACTTTTGGTATTGTGAAACTGACTGGTCGCTGAGGAGATTTTGGCTAGAGGTGGTCGCAAATTTTAGCCCGAGTTCGAATTAAAACGCAGAAAAAGAGCCATCTCTTTTGTATTTAGAGTTTTGTTTGGACTCAGTTGAGGAGAACTGGATACAAAGGAAAAGTAACGCCCGTTGGATTTTGTTCAACGTTACTAATATTTAAACAAATAAAGCGAACGGGGACGAGAAACTATAGCTTGTTTTGTTTTGTTTTGTTTCTTACTTGGCCTAATTAAGTTTTTTGCTTATGTCGTTACTGAATCAGTAGGCCGCTAAATTTGATAGAATCTCACCGAAGATAATGTGAGACATTTCGCTGTCAGTTTTGCTGTTTGAGGCTTGATTGACGTCATAAATTGTCGATAACCCTGATGCCTTTCTATGAGCTCGCGCAGATTGATAAAGCAGTCGTCCTCAGCTGACATACATTCGTAAAGTTATAGAGAGCCACCTTATTAAAGAATTAAAGTTTGATATTTGACCCTAGATGACGAAATCTACAATGTAAGTAATAAAATGTAAAAACTTGTCATAAATTGAACAACGCGTGTCTTGATCGGAAGATTTTGATTCGATCGAAAAGAGAAGATTTAAGCCGAGTCAATAGATAACAAATTTTTGATGATAAGGGAGGGGAGGGATGGCCCAGAAAAGGTCGCACATATTTTTCATGAAGAAGCCAGCCTACCGAAATGGCACCGCAGTAATTGTTCGTTATGGGTGGCTCCTGTTAACTTTAGAAGTAATCTAGGCGTGCTTGCAGGCATGATGAATCCCTAAGCAAGGGCAGATCCAGGATTTTGAACTAGGGGGTTAATTTTTGCATTAATGTCGGAGAAATCAAATATTATTTCAATATTTGAGGGATAAGAAAAAAAAAGGAAAGAAGGGGGCTCAGAAAATGGGGAGGGGGGTGGGGGTGAAAATTCACCCATTTCACCTCCCCTGAATCCGCGCCTACTAAGCTAAGTTATCTAAGAGCAACTCTAAGACTTCTTATTCAAATTTGCTTTGTAATTTTTTAGTTTATTCATTGCTGTATTATCATTAACACTCGCTGTACATCCTGTATCAGATTAACAATGCTCGCCAATGCATATATGATTTAGTGTTTATTTAGACAATAAACTATTTTAATGATTTGAGAGAAATTAGGAAGCAAGGAAACGGGGAAAAGATTTATAATTGCAGGTTTAAAATAGCATAGAACGACTCCTAGTTCATGTATATTCAATTGCCAACGTAACACCTAACGTAACACCTACAAATAATTTTGTACAGTTTAATTTCATGTCTTTCTCATGAGCAATGATGAATCTTTTCAATAGGCACGCAAAAGATGACAAGGTGAGGCAAGAAAATGGCTGTTGCGTTTAAAAATTAAATTAAACCAGTTAACAGAAAGAGTTCAGCAACTTTTTGAAAAAACACTATTGGACTAAAAGACTTGCACGACAGCCAAGTTGCATGCAAATAACAATAGATTTTTCCTACAGGAAAAAATTCTTTCCCATACAAAAATATCATCATTGTTCCTAACATGCAACATGGTTGCCGTAAAAACATATATACGATGACTTTTAATAGCAGCATGCGCAGTATTACAACAGAAAAACTTCTTACAGGCCGTGGTTTAAAAAAACCTTTCAACTGTTAAGAGGGTAAAAGAGCCAATAAAAGAAGTCACAAAAATGAGCTCTTGAACCCTCTAAAATATCACCTAACAAAAAAGAACATAAAACAAGCCGCAAAGTAACTTTGTGGCAAAAACATGTCGTTTTGTCCATTCTTTAAATATTTAAATAACTTAAAACAAGTGGCCGGGACCCAAGTCTCCGCTCCCTCGGGAGGAGGGGGGGGGGAGGGGGGCGGCCGGGACCCAAGTCTCCGCTCCCTCGGGGGGAGGGGGGTGGCCGGGACCCAAGTCTCCGCTCCCTCAGGGGGAGGGGGGGTGGCCGGGACCCAGTCTCCGCTCCCTCCCTTAACTACTTGACGAAGTATCCTCCAGAACGGGCGTGAACGATTGGACAGCAAAATCAATGGTGTCAAGTTAGATAAGATAAGATAAGAGATAAGATCACTTTATTTATACACGGTTTTTCCATCAGATCATCTAGTTAATTATCTATAACAGTATACCTATCTACCTAACTACAATAAAATTTAATAGTAACAATTCAAATGAAAATACAAGAAATTTAAAAAATTCTGCTTTTCATGGAGGCCGTGTCTAAAATTTACTTAAAAGTAAGATATTACTTTAAACTGTGGCGACTTAATTTAGATTTGAAATCGTTCAGTGAAGACGCTTGTCTTAGGTCTACAGGTAAGTTGTTCCACAACTGAGCTCCGCTGTACAAAAAAACTTCTCTTAAGATAATCAGTTCGAGGTTGTGGAAGAACTAGTTTATTTTCGGTATTCCTTAAACGATAAGCACTTGCATTGTCACGATATACAAATCTTGATCTCAGATAATCAGGTGTCATACCATGTAATGTTTTATACATTAGGACCGACTTCTCTCTCCAGGTAGAGCTTCAGGATCGTTCAAACTGTTCCCAAAGTCTATGACAGATGTTATACTTATTAAAGGGTGATAAATGAACCACGCCCAGTTGCACTCCGATTGGAACAAACGAAACGTTGAGGCTTATGAATGATGAAACAAAATTCCGAACTTTGAAGAATTCAAATTTATTCTCCAAGACTGCAGCTCTTCGATGCAATTCTGATCTAGCTCAATTTTTTTCGTCCTAATGCTAGACACGTAATGCAGACATAACGCACTGTCTTTTCATGATTCTGAAGATTCCCGCAAACTGGTGACGTAGAAAAAAATAGCCCCGTAAAAGAGATCAATTTTCCAGCAGTAAGGCAACCAGAGTCAGCAATGCTGCCAATAATACTGAGTATTTTAGCAAACCTCCTACCGACGATTCCATTGGTTCCTCGAGCACCGTCCCATATAACGCTCAAACAATCGATTCGCTAGCAAGGTTCGCCTATAGATCATGAGTATCAGTCGTCATTTGTGATAAAACCTGCCTCATCAAGATCAAGTTTTACTGCTTTGGCTATGCTACTACACACTTGGTGATCTCTTTCTATGGCCTAGCCGTCGTCAAGAAAAATAGCAATGCGTATGCCTTAATGTTTCCGATGTTTTTCCAAAGGCTTGAGAACTTTGGTGAAAATTAATGTGAGGCGCATGCAGACGGCAAACCAAAAGGCACGCAAAACTGCAAACACGTAAACGTTTTTGAAATGAAGCTCACATATTTCCAAGAGAAACCGAAATAGGTTTGATGAGACTCAAGAATTTCAATATGTTGGTAGTCAAAAGAAAACATAAAAGCTTCTGTCATGAAGTGTGACAAGGCAGTTTTTAAGTCTTTATTTTTGATGGGCATCTTGAGAACGTGACCTACTCGAATGATAATAAGTGTATAGTAGGGTCGCAAGCGAGAGAATTCGAGGGAAACTGCCGTTTAGTATGAATAGCAAGAAGCGATCAATCACAACT
Source organism: Platygyra sinensis (assembly GCA_019787425.1). Classification (NCBI taxonomy): domain Eukaryota; kingdom Metazoa; phylum Cnidaria; class Anthozoa; order Scleractinia; family Merulinidae; genus Platygyra; species Platygyra sinensis. Next base: position 99,299 of record JAHPZR010006324.1, read on the forward strand.
TCACAATAAGTATCCTCCGAGTTAATTATAAGTCAGGCTATCCTGAGTCAGAGACATGGCAAACATGAATAAACCTATTAGCATATTGGAGATACTGAGCCATAAAAGTCTAAATTTTGTGGTCGTTCAGGTCTCGTTTAGGGTTTTTCGTGAAGAAATATAAAAGTTTATTATATCTCTAAGTTAGTACGCGCGCTGTGATTGGTCAATTTAGCGGTCCGTACTTTCCTGCACGGACCACTAAAACTTAAAGTTTTTTTGTTGCCAAACTGTTGCGTGATTTATCGCCCAATTTTCTCAACTTACATAGCAAATAAAAGTTTAAAACTTTCTTTTACTCTAAATTGTGTACTGAAGCGTGCTAACGACTTAAAAACGATTTCAAATTGATCACGGTTTTGCTTTCGACCTGCTTCAGAAATTTGAAGCCGTTCCTCATGAATGGAAATCGCTCCCTACAGACACACAAAAGAGATATAATAAGTATCTTATTAACCTCGTCTTCTTGGTCCGTACCGTAAGTTACGGATCCTCGTTTCTTCCCCTACGATTTATGGCTCGCGCGCTTCGCGCTTGGGCCATAAATCGAAGGGGAAAAAACTCGGTCCGTAACTTACGGTACGGACCTCGAGCTCGGTTAGTAATAGGTATATATATTTACAATGTGTTAAATATGGTCTCTTTTAGAGGCCAAACAATTCTGCGTCACGCCATGATTGGTCTCGTTTAGTGGTTTTTAAATTAACAATTTTCGACGAGCATCGCCACCCTTTCATATGCGAATTTCCCCCTGCCCCAGGCATAAACGATGGAGTCATAAAAGGTATTGGAAGTAAAGGAAACGTTCTGGTTCTCCCTACTCCGATTCTGTCGAGCTTATGTCGTCGATTACGACTTTACTATGTCGTAAGCGCATGACTCCGATACTCCGGCCCGACTACTCCGACCCGACTACTCCGACTCTCGAATGTTGGCTTACCCGGTCAGGAGAGCTGGCACTGGGATTGGCAGGTTGGTTCCCAGGTTCTTTCCGTCTGTTTCCACACGCTGCCACACGTCAGGTGCACAGAAATGTTGCACGAGCTTATGTGGGAGAACTATTACCACTGGATTTACATTTTTCTTGTCTTTACACCGACGTCGGTGCAAACGTTAAGCAAATGTAGTAAAGTAGATGTCTGCAAATGTTCGACTGATGAAGGAACTATCGATCTATGGAGTTTAGCCGGTACACCAAGCAACATACCCAGGTTTGGTTATGATCTATTTCTTCTTGACACTGATTTTAGAAAGATTTTAGTTAGTTACGAGGCAGGCGAGAAGTTTGGAAAATGCGTAAGAAGCAATTAGTATGAGAATTCTGTTCCTCTTGCTAGAGGTGCAGGCGGGCTTTGTAACTGAAGTCTGCTGTTTTTCTCGTGTAAATTCCAACTAGTTAGCATAAGAACAACTTGATTTGCACAATAAAAGTTTAACGATAGCAGCACAAATTCTCGTGCGCTCATTGGCTAATTTCTGTCGTCAATAAGCGGACAGACACATGAATTTATAATTTATGCAAATTATGTGGCAACAAGCAAGAGTGGACTATTTGCCAGTTTGTCATCGTAAAAAGCAAATTGACGTCAGTTTTTCATACGTCTGTCTTGTTATAGACAATAAATTTTGTCATAACATTGTCAAAGTAGTCTGGGGATCCACTTGGCTATCGCTCCGTGAATCCACAGCTACTTTGACAATGTTATAATGAAATTCATGATCAAGAACAGGACAGAAGCATAAAAAACTGACGTTCATTTGTTCAAGTGAGGTCTGTATCAAAACAAGGTCAACTCCATCCTTGCTGCCATTCAGGGGCCAGGTTGCTAAGCCAATAACTGCAAAAAATGGTCTATTAGACCAGAGTTTTCGATGTAATAAAATTTAGCATGCCAGCGAGGCTTAGAAGACACAAACAAAGGAAATTGGAGGACCATGTACATGTATATATCAAAAGTGGCCTAATAATTACAGTGGCACAGAAAATATTGCTAGCCTGAAAATATTGCATTTGTTCCGGCTAGTAGACCCTGGGTGTCCGAGGATGGAGGTAGGAAGGTGGCCCATGCCAAGCTCACGTGGTCTCCCACTCAGACACATGCACAATTAGGGCTTGTCACACATTCCTGCTAAGATACTCTGTATGTCTGTTGCTGGGACAACTTGTACATATGTGAGAATGCTGGACATTTTGCCGCACAAACCTTTCTTGTTGAAGCGTGGGTGCAAAGTCGGTCAAAGTCCAGCTTAATTTCCACAGATAGGAAGAGAAGCTATGATTGGCTAACCGCTAGTGAACAGAATTGACCAGTCTGTTGAGCAGACGTTTGTGGAAAGGAAAGCATGATAAGCCCTAACAGCATCTGCATGGGGGGCTAAAGCTCTTGATGCGAGGATTTATATCTCAGCCCAAGTTTTCCAATTTTTCTTGCGTGATGTGGACAGAAAACAAATGATCCATTTTCAGCGTGAGTATGGATTGAGGGTTATTAAGCACCAGCCTGTGCCCCTCTGTGTTCCCTGCTGGGTGACTTAACTAGTTACATCTTTATGTATGACCAAACTCTCAGAACTTGCATTAATAACTGCCTTGTAAATGAAATGTGAAGAAACAAAATTCTTTGGCTCTTTCCCCATCTGTCTCTTATAGGTTTAAGGATATCTCTATTAAAGGAGGAAAAGGATTTACAGCTGACTGGAATCCTTGTAACAAGTGGACTGCAGAAACACCACCGTCTAAAACAGCCAGCAACTGTCAAAACAATGCCGTAAGTCCGCCATTCATGACCAATTTGGAACTTACCTGGATTATCAAATAATTACCTGAAATATCAGACATCTCCCACCCTCGGCCTAATCCCTGGGAAAGAGATGCCTGAAGTTTGTGCATGATACCACATAATTTCATCTGGTCACTTCACTTCCTAATTTACAAATTTTAATATATAGATTTAGGCCAGCCTAAAAGCGTAGCACCTGGGCCAGGTTGTTCAGAGCATGATTAAGCTAACCCAGGAAAAGGTAGAATTTTGATTTGAGTTTTGTAACTTTACGGTGAGGTTTTCTGTATATTGTTTGGCCTCCTGTTTTGAGTTTTAATGATCACCATATACACAAACAAAGCAGCAAAAAACATTTGTATGCGAGCCTGCGAATAACAGTCGGTCATTAGACAAATGTCCGGTAAATTTTAGCTTTTGACCGGCTAAAACTTGGCCTGGTCGGACATTATGATCGTGCATGACAATTTGTTTGTTGCTTGTCCAGAATTTTTTTCTGGTTTGTCAGGAAACAAAAGGTAACATTTGTTTTTAAAGACTCTATCTTGATTAGTCACCTGAGTGGAAGCGAGACTTCTGGTCTAAAAATATCATGTATACACTAGCGCAGCCGTGCCCTTTGAACTGAGAGAGCATCCCTCAAGAGTTTTGTTCACAAAAAAATAAAAAAAATGTGTTAATCAATCACTCTCTCTGAAATTTGATTTCTTCATACTGTTTTGAATTTTTTGTCCCACCAGACTGGGTTCTTGTCCAATCAAAACTGGCCCTGGCCTGACAAATGGCCTTCCTACAAACAAAAATTATTTGCAGGCTTGGTATAGGAGAGAAAAATTAAACCTGGTTAGCATTAACTGGGTTCTGAACAATCTTGCCCTGTTTCCAAAAAGTTAAGCTGACATGAGCCTGCGATGCAATCGAAAATCAGCACATGGTCAGCGGTCAACTTCAGAAAAACACACGACCTTGATGAGCTCTAAACCTGAGCCCATGAAATGGTCATGTGATACTGATCAGTGGATCTCTTGATATGACAGCTGTGAATTAAACATTATATGGATGTCTAATATCAAAGATGTATGCAGTAATCCAAGACTGCATGACTTGGTAATAACTGGATGACCACCATGTTGTACAACGTCGTCGTCGTTGGGCGCACGCACCCATGATCCATGCTGCTAGCCATTTTTACCATGATAAAAGAGTTGCATGGGTTACTATTTCTATACATGCATGTGATCCTGTTCCTATTGTTATGGGGCTCTGCTTGGCGGCCCTTTGGGCAGCCGGATCTCCGCTATGAGCTGTATTTCTCTACCACCAGCATCATGATATCATGCAATATTACTAATAGTTTAGACAGTACCAACATTTTGGGACGTTTGGGGCCTTTTTCATTGTACAGTCTGCTTTCCTTAATATGTAGTAGTTAACAACACACATAAATTGGACATTAGACATCCACTTTGCCTCATTAACGACTGTTACCTAACAAAGATTTTTTAAACAACCAAAAGTAATCATGGCTACCTGAAAGTAGCAACCCTTTTTGCTTGCTAAATTCAAAAGTACCAGGGGCCATTACTTTCAAAATTTTACAGTTATTAACTAAGGTAATTCCTCTGAAATAAAAGTGACAATGGACTTTCGTTCAAACTTTGTCCGCTGAATATTTATCATATGAGAACTTCAATTTTGAAATTAATCAAAGGGCTCTTATGAGCAACTCATTCATGCTCTTAGCCATGAAATGACTTAAGTGTTTCTTGTGTGTTATAGCATTTAACAATGTTGGTGGTGCATCAATAAGCATCAAGCTTCTTCCTGACATGTATCTTAGCTATCAGCAGGCTTAAAATTGACTGATTGGGTAAATGAATCATTTGCTGTGCAATAGATTAGGACAATATAGCATCATTCTTTATGGTTTGTTGTCAAGCATTTGTGTTCATTGTTTAGTAAATGTTGTGTCAACTAAATGAAGTGAAAGCCTCATTCACTGTTTGCTTGTTACAGTTTATGTATGATATTTTATTCAAAAAATGTAAGTGATTAGTGCAACATTTATCAGTACACTTTGAGAAAGCTTGTGTAACTGTTTTAAACATGTACCGTATTACAAAAAATACAGGTCTAGATGAAATTAAAGGTGGTGAGCTACAAATTGTACATCAGTTATCTGCTGGCTAAATGAAGTTGAAAGTGTATTAGCTTGGTTTTCGAAGGAAAGCGTTGAAGTCTGAAGGAGTCAGTTTGCCAAGACAATCCACCCTGAACTCAAAGTATTTATCATTTAAAGTTCTTGGGTTGTCATTGCCATTATTTATTTGACTGTATTATTGTTTATAATAATTACTTATTACTTTTTTTTATTAAATAATTATTATGGGTAGTCAGGAATAATCCAGTAGGTGTAACATTAACTGCTGCCCCTGAAATTAAATAAATAAAAAAGATGAAGATATAAATAAAAATAATTTGGAAGATACCAGAAATAGGACACATCCCTTTTAAGTACACCCGGGCCTAGCAGGACAAGAGTCTTGAGTGAAAGCAAACACACTGCAGATAACTCTGATCAACTCTGTTTTCAACAACCTGAGATATTGAATAGATTATTTACCCGCATTTCAATCCCATTTGGGTGACTACAATAGTCACCAAGTGCTACACAGCTTTTAAGATTGTCAGTTTTGTTATCATGGTTAGATTCATTAAACTTGATGTCTTGTTTTGCCTGATCGATCTGGGTCTACGTGTGTAACACACGAGCGATTTACTATTTAATTGATTTTATTATTATTATATAATCAGCAACGAAGTACAGATTCCATTCCACTTTATGCATTTCAGGATATCATCTGTTACTGATAATATTTATTCGACTTTTGGCCATTATTATAAAGCAATAGTATTCATCTGGCATTTCAGTGGAACTAGCAATTTCATAACGCTGTAAATAAGCTTATTAGTGAATGGAGCTTTATAGCACTTGTCACGCAGCGCTCGTAACCTTGGCGAATATTTCTGGACTCTTAGTCCGAAACAGACTTTAGTTTAGTTCTGGGTCATTTCCATTTGACGTGTGGGCTGTATGTTTTGCTTAAAGCAAATTTAAACAATTAAAGAAAGCAATATTTACTCACCAGAAATCACAAATGATTGAAGTCAAAATCCACAATGGCTGCTTTCAATGAGCTGAGAAGACTCACTGAGCCCGTAATGACCGTAATGGAGGCCGATGAATCCGACGAATATCTCAAACCAGTTTGGGCTCCACAAATTCTAACATTTTTTAACATTTTTAACCAAATTCACTCCATGTATCAACTAATACAGTATACATCCCATCTGGCGTGGACAACATTCGTAAAATATGGCTGCCTTCTTGGGCACGTCACACGAGATGGAGGGAAGGGTAGGTACGCGGGCTCATTTTCGGAGAAAAACTAAATATTTAAATATATATGTACAGATATGTTTTGGTCTCATTTTATTCACTGAATGCCTACATTTATTACTCAAACTCTCGCGGTGTTCTGCAATCATCCAGAAAGTGCATTAATTAGGCTTGTCATGTTTGCTTCCCGTGGCTAGTTGACTACTTGCTCAGCGGTTGCGCAAATCTAACCAATTTGTTATGTCACTTCCGCTAATTTTGCTAATGACGTCACATCCGTCTACGCAGATTTCTGCTAACGCCGTTTTCCCCTCTCTGCAAAAACTCATCCAGTGCTTCGCAATGAATGAGTTAAAAAGGGGGTGCCCATGCTCATTAAGGAGCACTAAGGCATTGAAAATGCCCCATTTTAGCATTATTTAATGCTTATTAGAAGAGCACATTCCCCAGTAAAAATTGTAAATTTTTGCGACTGAGACTTATGACAACATGCATTAAACTACAGTCAATACGCTGTGTCGGACAGAAACAACATTTTAAGTTTGAATTAGACAGAAAGCTGAATCCTTGATTAAAATTTGAACCAAATTTCTTGACATGGTTGCCAACCGGCTAATAGAGAAGACCAGAATGTATCCGCTATTTTCCTTATTTATTCAATTTTCAGCATTTTTCAACTGTCAGAGCTCAATATCAAGGCAAATCCACCATGTTTTCAGTGTGCGCATGCACGAGAGCACAGGAAGGATGCACAATGCAAATATGAGGAATGACCTTGATAGTCAAGAAGAAATGCTCTATTAATTTCCATTTTTAGGATCAATTTCCACTGGTCTTCGAGTCCTGTCTACTAGCTAGCACTGGCTCTTTCTCAAAACAGCGGCTGAGAATCAAGCAACCTAGGTTAAAAAGACCTTAGAGAAAAGTGGGAATCCAAGTTTCAGATCCAAGCTGAAAACAAATGACAACACATTGTGTTTAGGCTTTAGGTCTTGATATAAAAGTTAATTGCGTACTTGTCTTCAAAGTCTCCAATCGTGTACTCAAGAGGTTGGAAAGTTGTATACTGAGCTGTTCAAATCTGTAGTGCTCACTCATTATGGTGAATCTAAATTCTGGCACCCTCTAACGTCTATGATGTGTATTTTCTGTCATGGCTGGACAGAAATTGCAAGGGAGAAAACTAGTAGGTATCGACAATATGAAGAATAAACTTGAATAAATCAAGCGAAAAACGAGAGAGAATCCATAGCACTTCATGCATGAATATTACCAGTGAGGTCGTTATCTCTCATATTGATAAGTTCTGTAAGCGAGCTTTACGTTATGGGTATACTAGCAAATACACTCCCACAATGGATGTAATTAAAATGAAAGACAGGCTTCTTTGGGACGAGGTAACCTCTGACAGTGCAAATCAACTACATGAACTTTTACCAGTTCAGAGAGCTAGGAGCCTCAGGAAAAGAGGACATAATTACATCCTGCCTCCAGTTAGAACCGAACGTTTTAAACGTTGCTTTTTTAATAGATGTCTTTTTGAATTTGTGTAGCTACTTAGTCTTGTATATACATAATGGATTGATATATGTATGAAATTGTAAGTCCAGACGTTTTGTCTCTGGACGTGTTTCTTTTATTATTTTTTCTTAAGTCAATAAAGATCTTTATTCCTTAAACTTGGTTTCCGAGCCCAGACACAGTTTTGCTTGAAAAAGTCAATTTCACCAGCTCAAAACAGCAGTTTCCATTAGGATTTGACAAAAATATAATTCACCATGATTTTAAGCATGTTTGAAACTGTAAATTGGGTGAATAAAAGAGGATATGAAAATTCTGTTTCAGTGGCACTTTAAGTGGTATCTTTTACTGCCTTCAAATAAAGTTCATTCATTCCCAGATTGGTCTGCTTTAAGGGTTTAAATTTTCCAATGAACATCCGTGACTATGGGCATCCCCACCAGTGGCCAAAACTAGGTATCTTTTTCTTTTAATTCTATGGCAAAATAATGATTATGGCACATTTGAAGAACACTGATAGAAGTATTGAACTTGAAGAAACTAAACTTTTTTTATTCGATTGTCAGGTTTGCTTCAAGTTTGTTGGGTTGTTTGCTGACATTGGTGATCAGGAGACAGCAGATTATAGCTTTAGTTCAACATCTGGAGCATGTGTATTATCACTTACAGGAAAGCCATTTCCTAAAACAGGCATTCCAAAAAGGTTTATTATTACATTTTTGTTATTTGTCTGTACAGTTTATGTAAATCTACATCTAGATCTATACATGTATATATCAAAATTATGCAGCGTTTATATTTTGCTTTGCTGTGTGTGATTTTGGCGTGGAATGATAATGGGTGTGTTTTGTACTGTGCAATGATTCAGGAGTATGACCCAAAATGTAAGTCAGAAACTCAAAAGAAATGGCAAGAAGATTTTGTGAGGAAAAAAGCAACGATAGCAACATTTTCACTACATCAGCGTTGTTAGTTAAAAAAGGTCAATGAATAACAAAAAATGAACTAACTATTAATAAATATAAATACTTAATAGGTAATTAAATATCCAGCAATTATCCATCTACTTCCCCTCAGAAGGGATTGGAATTTCCCTGGTGTGGGGGTCCTGTGGGACCAAAAAAAAATTTAAAGCGATGTTTAAGGCTTAATTGGAATTTCCAGAGGGGTGTCTGAGGGTCTCAAAAAAAATCCCATGGGGGAGGTATTCATCAATATTTTCTGGAACTACACATCAGTATAATATTTTTATAAAATACACTTCAAAATATAATTTCACTGGTCAGCTCATCAACACACATCACGCTGCAATGTGACTCACATGAAGAAGGCAGACTAGAGTCTCTTGAAGAACCAATAAACATCCCTGGGGTTGATGACTTCCGAGTGGTGAGTTCCATAGGAAATTTATTGAGAAGAACATTAGTGGACAGTAAATGTGATGAAAATTTCCATGATTTTCTTAAGTACCAGCATTTCTGTTTATCAGCTGTAACACAGTTTTGGATGTCATAATTTTGTGAAAGTGTTTGTGATTGTCATCAACATCCTGTTAATTTGAGCAATTACATCTTGATACTAATTATAAAGACTCGTAAAAAAGCCACAGACTTTTTTCACAAGTTACGTGTAGATTAAGATTGAATATTTAAGTATTATATATAGAAATGCAGAAATACAGAAGTGAAGATTAAAGTACATACAATGTAATTTCCATAGTCAAAATGACATCAAATTAGCACGCAGATCTAACTGGGTGTAGTTGTTAAATACGTTCATTTTACAGATGCAGCTGGAGTGAATCCCTGTTCTTTTTCAGCCATTGACACTTTACTCTAAGTATGCTTGTCCTGTAAAATCTGGGTTGAGCATTGGAAGCATCCTAGTCATAATGTGAGTGGAGTTCTTTTTAAATTGTTTTTGAGTTCTTAATATAGACAGGCCCTATTTCCCTCAGAGGGAAAAGGACATGATGATGAATATAGACAGTGATGTACTGTCAGTCTAGCTACATGCGTGTACATGTCTAATCCATCCTGTCTGTTGGATTCAACATTGCGTTTCTGTAAAATAGTGTTCATAGTAGTAATGTGTATCTATTGTTTACTTATACACAAGCTGAAACATATGAAGAACAATTTCAGTATTTGAAAACAATAAAATTGAAGATTTCACTTGGAAGAAAAACGCCAGCTTGTTGTTTTGTGTCAAGTCATGGCCAATTCATGTTGCAGTTTGGCGGTGCGGTTACCTTTTGTGGTTTCATCTCATGTCTGATTGGTCATGAAACAATGAACATATCAGATATTTTCTCTGTTGTTAACAGTTTTATGGGAAAGACTGTAAGTTTCTAAAGAATTAAGAGCTGTTTTGATGCATCCGTGGGCTTTAGGTGAAAAAATGAGTTGATTTAAAAACATAATGAAAAGTAACTGTAATCAACTGCTATTTGCTGTACCTTTCATACTATAAATAGACTCTAAAATTCAAAGCTTAACCAAAAAAATCCATTTTTTGCTACCTTCAATCAAATCTTCAGTGGCTCCTCCCAGCTTCCAACTACTACTGAGCATTTTTGCATTGTCTGAACTGTGCTCAAGGATTTGATAACCATGCGCTTAGCAGTTCTCAGAAGCCGGGAAAAGCTTGACTTGAAAACAAATTAAACATTTTTAAATTCCTTTCTTTGCAGTTTTATCTCCGTACTGGTGGTGTACCTTGTAGGTGGAATTCTTTTCAATAAGTATCGTAAAGGAGCTACTGGAAAAGAAATGATTCCTAATGTTAATTTCTGGACTGACTTTCCTTTGCTTGTGAAGGTGTGTAAACGGCATTTACACAGAAGTGTGGCAAATAAACATTCATTCATCCAAAATGAAAGCTTTTGAACTTTTACTGTTAAAGACATATGATTAACAAAATCCCTTTCTCTTATTATCAAATCATAGCTCCATTTAAGCTTGGTTATTTGTTGGTAAAAAACATTATTAGGTCTTGTAAAATTCATTAATTATTCATGAGGGTGCAAACCAATCTCAGCACAGTATTCAGATCACATGTACACAACTGTAAGCCCCAATACAAATCAACTGTCTGAAAGCTCGGGGAGGGATTGAATAGGTAGCAGGGAAAGGCTGGGGTTGATGAATTATTAAACAGTAGAATTAACTTTTGATACAAACTCCTGCTCAGCTAATTAGTATTCATTAACTTTAAATACAGATCTCTACTGATAAAAATGAATAACAAAACGGTCACATTTTCATCATAGAATTTAATGCGAGGAAATATTGCTTCAAAGAATGTCGTTTTACCTTCTGTCACTTTTCTCCAGTATGTTAAACGCCTTTTCTCCTTGTACGTTTCCCAAATGGCGATTAATGCCGCAAACAAGTAGGTACAGCGTCTTAGGAGGGTAGCGTTCCCCGGTTTGCTTCGCAACTTCACAAATGAATTTGTAGAGCCAGAAGTTTAAACTGTCGGCGAACATGTGCTCGAGTGGGACTGACAGGTCCTCGACATTGGTCGACTCAAGTCCGTTGCCTCCAGATGTTTCCAGCTGCGCTTTTTTGTTCATTTTCGTATTCTGCCAGGCAGTAAAAACGTTCACCGCCCATTTTGTATTGTACTTGGTGTTTTTAGGTACGGTTTCAGACAGTAAGGAAATTTCTTCCTCTTCAGTTTTCGGCGGACGAAAACGAGCTGTTGCCATATTGGCGATTTAGCAGTGACTGAAAATTTTGAATATTTCTATTATTGTCTCATGCACTATCTCCAGTGGGACGTACAGCATTTTGGCATCCATGTCCAATTAGCGAATCAGAAAACAATACTTTGCATTCAATTTATTGTTTTCCTTTCGCAAGTAGGTGAAAATATTTGCGTCCGATGTGTATGGCATTTTGGCATGCATGTCCAATGAACGAATCCCATAACAATACTTTGCATTCAATTTAATGTATTCATTTCCCAAGTAGGATAAAATATTCGCGTGAGATCTGTATGAACGTTTATAATGGCTCGCCTATCGGCTCGCCATTGTAAACGCCCATACAGATCTCCCGCTCATATTTTATCTACTACATATGCAAGAGTTGAACTTATTTTTAAAATAGCTCTGATGTGGGCGGGGGAAGGGTTACCTACCTGTATAACTTGCAATAATATTAGTAATTAAGTGGAACGTTGATCATGCAAGTCTGTTTGTGTGCAGACAGTGCTTGTAGTCTCTTGAGTCTGATAAGCTCAGTGTAAGCTGCTACACAAAACAAACAATAACAATTAACAAGTACATTTACTAATAATATTGGTTATAAATCTCTGAAATTCTCTAGATTTAAGCTGTAGGGCAACAATGCATTGTTCTGATCAAGCTAAAGTGAAGTTTAACTTTCAAAGGGTTCCAGTCTTGCTGTTCTTTGATAGGTGAATAAAGCCCAAAAACATTGGCACACATTCAAAGAATTTTTCGATAGATTTTGCTTATATATTTTTTTCTCTTCCATTGTAGGATGGTGTTGTCTTCTCGTATCAATGTTGCAGAAATGTTTGTTCAAGAAAACAGAGCTCATATGAATCAATATAAAAAATAGCTTGGGTGTGGCTCAAGCGGGATCTAGGGCATTGAAGTGTCATAATCCTATTTTTTTCTTAAAATACTTTTTACTCATTGCAGAGATACCAAAACCACAAGAACCCTGTTGGCCATTCTCGTCCCCAGAGGCTGCGATCCTTTTGGTCAGTTACGGGGATCGCGATCCCCGTAACTGACCAAAAGGATCGCAGCCTCTGGGGACGAGAATGCCTGTTGGCCATATAGACACTTGAAGTGTAGAGTGATTTGGCCAAATCAGAAGCTTATGTTATCTTTGTAAACGGGATGGTAAGCTTTTGATCAAAACAGCTGGGCTTAATTTATAATTGGATATGATTTTGAAGTAATTGTTATATTTATGTGCTCATTCTTTTTAAAAAAAACTGTGTATATGTGTAATTTGTGGAAAGAGATTGTCACATTAAAAATGTTTTGATATGAGGTACTTCTTGTAAACAAAATGTAGAGAAATTTAGTAGTTTGTGAGGTATTTGTTGTAAACAAAATATAGAGAATATTTTAATGTGAAGTATTTCTTGCAAACAAAATGTACAGAAAGTTAGTACTGTTATGTTATTTCAATTAAAAAATTCATTTTACAAGATTTTATGATTTTCCAATTTCATCGTGGTGTCGCATTCAGTTTTGATTACAGAGGATAACATACCCGGGGGGCATGCCGGGAGCTTCATTAAGGGCCTCTTCAACCGGACTCTCGCTTCGGCACTCTTTTCTTCATAAAAATTTCAATGTGTTCAGTCATATGAGAAGCCGGGCTGGCTCAGTTACTGACGGATCTCGGTAACAGGGAAGGGAATTTTCCCGTATGAACGCTCCAGCCTAACTGACCCGAACAAAACTATTTCAACAAAATAGCTTCGCTTTCGCATCATAGTGGCAAAATTGACATAATTATTTTGTTGTATGTTTACACTTTAGAAGTATGCCGATTAATTTTATAAGGGGAAGCGGGGGTTCTCAGAAGACGATAATCAAAAATACTTTAAAAACAAGAGCCCAGACTTATATTTAGTTTGTTTTGAGACTTCTGGGCCGGGGGAAAAAAAAAACCAAAAGTTTGTCCTTGGGCTAAAAAACAGAGGCTTACTTCCGGTAAATTGGGAAACTCCTGTGAAAAGACGTGAGTAAGAGAAACAAGGCTGTATAAAGGAACGATGAAAATGGAAACGCCTAAGGATCGCGCAGCTAAACGACTAGGATGTATTTACAGGTGGCGTAAGTCATGAACAGTTTATCAACACCATGCAAGGAAGCTGAGGCCCGTTTCAAACGCCGTGCTTAAGTCGTGCCGAACTAAATTCATTATTTAAGTTCGACTTTGGCACGGCTGTAGCTCGGTGTTTGAAACCATTTAAGAATTAAGTTCGACTCTGCCGTGTAGCACGGCAAGCTCTGTCGTGCTACCCGACTTTTGCACGGGATGGTTTCAAACGGCGTGCTATTGCCGTGCCGAACTAAATGAGTAAATAACTAAAATTATCATTTTCGATTTATCCGTTAGGCCGCGGGTTCGTAATATCGTCTCTTTTGTTAATGTTCACTGAGTGAATTAAGGTCGACCACGGCTTTAGTTATTTAGTATGGAAAGCCCACGATGCATAAGCCTCATGGTTTCTCTGAGCTTTCCTGCCATTTTTTTTTAGCATATATCTGTAAACTTATATTGTATCATATCAAGGTGGCGAACAATTAAAAAAAAAATGGCTCGATGTTTGAAACCGTGACGTGCCAATGTCGTGCTACAGTCGAGCCAAACTGAATTTAGTTCGGCACGACTTAAGCACGGCGTTTGAAACCGGCCTGAACCACTTCCATACCACAAGTCTGAGAAAACTCCTTGGCATAAAATGGCAAGACAAGATTCCAGACAAAGAGGTGCTCACCCAAGTCAGGCAGGCAGGCCATGTAGTTCACATCGGCTCCCCAGAAACTCTTGTTCGGTGAACTCCAACATGTATTTACAGGAACAGAATTTACCAGAACCTTCCGAGCGTGGATTCAGGCCTCACAAGCCATCTCCGCACCCACAGGGACAGACTCTCCCAGCCCAAGGATGATTAGATGGTCCTCGTCGAATTGACGGACGAATACCAAAGCAAGACGGACAAGGGCTGGAGTCGGGAGATAAAGTTAGGGATGGGCGAAGAGCAAGGTGCAGGAAGCAGAAGGTTCTGACCTCCCCCCTCCCCTCCCCCCTCCCCTCCCCCCGTCCTGTCTTTCTCCCCTTCTTATAAGCAAAGTCCACAGAGTCCGCAGAGTCCACAAAGCTACGTTGATCGCCAACGATACGTATGCAACTGCATTTTCCAGCATTTTGGTTTTGTTTCGTCAATTTCATTCAGTTCGACCGGGCTGAAATTTCCCATATGAACAGAAAACAACATTCATCCCAGTATCAGTCTTATAACCCAGCCCAGCTCTCTCGATGATCCATGGCTGATCTTCCTAGTGGCTTACCCCAACGACAACATTTTCTGATGAAACCGGGCCAGCCAAGAGGATTGGGTTCTTACTATTTTTCTATTCCTTTTGCGACTTCCCTACGTTAGTGAAGTAGGGCAATGAACCGGTAATTTGTCAAAATGGAACGGCAAATTTCTGTCGGACCGGTCCGGCTGGTCGAAGTGGACCACCTCCAGAGACGGTCCCGAATATTCCAGGCGGACGGAACCTCCCTAGATCTGAAATCATAACTGTTATAAATGCGCGAACGGAGGAGCTGAGGAAAGATCTAGAAGAAAACCGCCCTGTGTACAAGGTGGAATATATAGAAACAGTTGCACTGCGGGGTAAGTCATGCCGAGACTGTGTTGTTTGGGAAGCCGTAAACGAAAGTTAATTTTAAATCTGTCTCTACTGTAAGATTGATACTCAAGCTCTTTTCGTGTTTTTTTCCTTTGAATTTTTTTTCGTTTTGAAATGGGAGCCTGAGATCTGCGTGAATCTATCGCAAACTCCACACCACTTGGGGTGGTACACTAGTAAATTGAAAATCGGACGTTAATTTAATAAACTTTCGGTCGTTTCATTTCGGACATTTCATTATCCGACTCTTTTTATCACGCATTTTGGAAACCTAAATAAAACATAGCTTTTGACATTTTAGTAAACATACGCCTACAAAACACGAATCAGATTGAAACAATCTCTTTTTCTCCCTTGTTCCTTATTTATAATAAATTCCATTTTTCTTTAAAATTTTCGAAAATTTAAGGTGGCTCTGAACCCCATGAACAGAATTTTTTCACACTTTGCCAAAAGTTGCATCTCATCCTGCTTATCAAAATTCTATAATAAGAAAAAATTTCACCGTGTCGTTTTTGAAATATAAGCGCTAAAAGCTGAAATTAAGGGTGTTTTTAGCAGGCCATAGTGTTGCTATGGTAACCTATTGTGTCACGAATATAATACCAACGTGTTCACCTGTAATTGGGCAGTTTTTTGATACCATGATTGTAGCATCAACTGATAAAGAGTAGTAATAATGACCCATCAAAATCTACGTCTTGGAAAGTGCTAGAAACTGTTTTGAGCCACCTTATTTTAGGCTGCACCCCTAACTACAGGACCCTACAGGCTCCCAAACCCTTCTGATCCTGCGAGCGCGAACAATCGAGTTTCTCTCTCGTTCGGCCTAGGCCGGAAACCAACATGCTGCCAGGGTACAGGCTCCCAGCCTTTAAAGGTCCCAGCGCACGAGCGGAGAACCCCCAACCAAAAGAGACAGAATCAACTGCATTGTTCTCAAGGCGATCAGTGCAAAATACTCTGACCTCTCTGCTTTGGACTTTGTTCAACAACGCCTAAAGCAGTGATAAAAAGTTCAACTTGGAACAAGGCTTTCCGTTTCTTTAAATCTTCAATTGTACGCAAAATGTCTGTCTTTTTTTTATATGATTCAGATGATTTTCAGTTTAAAATTGCGCCACTGTATGTGAAAGACCCGATATTTTTTTCAGATAATGGCGGGAAAATTCCTGCACGTGATGGCGGTTCTTTTCAACCAATCACATACCGCAGCTGTGACTACTAATTCGCAAAGTGTGTACACGTGGAAATTTCATTCGGCGATCGATCAAACCAGCGAGAGAGGAAGAGAGAGAAACAAAATGGCGTTTTCGTTAGATCTCAAGCGAGTATTGATCAGTGACAGCGTTGATAGCTGCTGCAAAACAATTCTCGAAGCGAATGGCATCGCTGTGGACTTAAAAACGAAGCTCACCAAAGAAGAGCTTCTCGCAGAAATAGCGGTAAGGGGAAGGTAGATCAACATGAACCGTTGTTAATCGATTTATCTTTGGTTTTCACTGGGCTGATCTTTTCTGTCTCAGAACTATGACGGTCTGATTGTTCGATCAGCTACAAAGGTGACTGCAGAAGTGATCAAGGCTGGAAAAAACCTTAAAATTATCGGTCGCGCAGGAACAGGTGTCGACAACATCGATATTCCAGCAGCTTCAGTTCAAGGAATCATTGTTATGAAGTAAGCCTAAGTCCAAGATTAATTCATAATTTCCAGTTAAGTTAAAGTACCAGTAAGCTTACTTGGCTTTTTGTCTTTTTCTTCGATCTGCAATAATTTTCCGTAGAGTTGTGTACAAATTTTGTACAAATTTGTTCGAATATATTTTGGGGGTAAATTTTTAGCTTACTCGTAAGCTTGCATTCCTACACAACGGAATAACCATCATCATTACAGTTCTTCAATATTAGAAGTCCACTATAAAAGCGAATAATTTTGGAGAACTTCTTGACAGGACAGGAGTTTGTTTCAAGTCACTTTGAGTGGTGTGACATTCCCTGGTTGTGTGGAATTACGCCTCGTTTGTAAAAGTACTGAGGTGTAAAATTTCGTCACATCACGGGATGACATCTCGCGAAGCTGTCGGTTTTCTTGAGGAAAATCCTTCAAAAAATACAAAGAGGTTGAACCAAAAGGGAAAGTTTTTTTGTAGGTTGTTTTCTCATTTCCTATAATCAGAATTTGCTGCCTAGAACAATTAATTAATTGTTCATAGCCATGAAATTGATTCATTCCTGTGGAGTGAGGAAACTGTCGCACATGTTGGGGTTATTTGCAATTTGCATCCATCGACGACTGCTAAGATAAAAGACTGAGTTATTTGGAAATTGTTGGGAATCTGACTTTTTTAAGGAAAGTAATTTCCAACACCTCCCACTAAGAAATAAACCTAGGTTTAATTACAGAATTTTCTGTTCTCTTAATCTGATAATATGGTTATGGAAGTTCTGTCTGTAAGCTTCATTATTTTGTGGCAATAAACTTCAAAAGTTTTATATTTATACTCTTTTGATGATAATGTGTTGTTCCAAACATTGAATTTACTTCCTCTCTAGTAGAGGGGTTTGGCTTATGAGTAATTTCCCCCCCCCCCCACCCCCCCCTCCTTGGGAGGCGCGGTGGCCTCATGGTTAGTGCGCTCATCTCCGGATCGAGTGGTCTGGGTTCGAGCCCTGGCCGGGGACATTGTGTTGTGTTCTTGGGCAAGACACTTTACTCTCACAGTGCCCCTCTCCACCCAGGTGTATAAATGGGTACCGGCGAATTTAATGCTGGGGGGTAACCCTGCGATGGACTAACATCCCATCCAGGGGGGAGTAGAAACACTCTCAGTCGCTTCATGCTAAGGAAACCGGGATAAGCTCCGGCCTGATGGGCCACTTGGCTCGTATGCAGACTTTACCTTTTTTTTACCTTTTACCCCACCCCCCTCCAACCCTAAGGAAATTCCTGACTGTCTTTAGACTTTCTGGGAACCTTTTCTGTCATAATTTGTAAGTATGACTTGCCTTATCATTGGTAGGATTGGATTTTTTTCTGGAGCTGACTACAAAGTCAGGGAGCTACATTGACAAAAATTACAAGAAAAGATTGCAAGCAACCCATTGGTGGATCCAAACTTTGAGCAATGGGGAACGGGGGGGGGGGGGGGGGGGGGGGTGGGTTCTGTTTTGCTGCTCCACCGGGTTTTCCTCCTTCTGTGATTTCTTTTTTATTCAAAATAACACAAATTGTAATAAAACAAAATAATTAACTTTTTTACAAATTTATGTTTGCTTCATGTTTAACACAGGCTTTCCTTAGCACTGACAGCATTTTCTTAATTGACATTATTATTCCTTTTTGTAGCACACCAGGTGGCAACACAATAAGTGCCGCTGAACAGACTTGTGTACTCATCAGTTCTCTTGCAAGGTATGATGGCTATTCACAAGTAGTCAGGTTGTGTCGGGACTCCTTTAAATTTCTGAACATGCAAGGATTTTTCAAAAGTCATTCAGATTATTTTGACATTTCTTATTTCCAGTCTGTTTCTTGTCCCATTGCATGTGTGAAGTTCCAAAGACTTCAAGATAAAAGGGAATTGATTATTAAATAATTTACTTTATAATTATTACTACCAGTTACCAATCTCTTCAAATTTGTATGGAGTTTGCATGTAATGCGAAATTTAGACATTTTTAGGTCTAAAAGCTTGGCTTACGTGTATTTTCAAGAGATCGAATTTTCAAAACCCTCATTGAGGCCTTTGATAGCTCTCTGCATTAGATGCAAGAACATGAAGCAGGCATGTTTCTTTTCTTGGCAGACATATTCCTCAGGCTGCTGCATCCATGAAAGAAGGTAAATGGGACAGAAAGAAGGTATGACTGAGCCGTTTTTTAAACACGGTTCTCTCTGTGTTAAACACGTTCAGATCCAATTCGAACAACATTTATCTTAAAGCCATGCATGATTCCTATACATGTAAACAGATTTAATTATGAATTACACATGTGCAATCAGAGGAAATCATTACAGTAACTAGTAAAATATAATACATTCAAATTACAATGCATGTACCTGACCCAACTTTCACAGCTATCTTCAAAAGCAATCAAGGAGCACTTGCCTTTTGATTTTGAGCTTGGTTAAGTCTTGGATTTGCTTGTTGATCTAATTTTTATTTATTTCGCATTTTTTAGTACATGGGAGCTGAGTTGCTTAGCAAGACCCTTGCAATTGTTGGATTAGGAAGGATTGGCAGAGAAGTGGCTCAACGAATGCAGTCTTATGGAGTGACGGTAAGAACACTGTCATCTAGAAAGCAATCAACATCTTATTGTTTCATTCTAAACAGCATTTAAGAGAGATATTACAATCATGTCACACAAAGTTCCAGAAATATTCATACCCCTCCCACAGGTTCTTTAGTTTTAGACCCTGCCCCCCCCCCCCCCCGACCCTCCACCACCACTCTGAAAATTCTGATTTTAATTAGCTTCATACTTCCCTTGAAATGTTTTTGCTTTTGAATCCCCACACCCCCTCCCTCTGTCCTCCCCAGAATTTCCATTAACCTCCCTGGGATGGGTGAACACACCTATTCAGTCCAAAAGGCTATCTAGCTGATACATGTACATCAGCTAATTTCGAGCTTATGAATGATTGATGGTTTATCAAGGCAACCAGTTGTTGCTCCTGCTGCTCAGATCAACCAAACAATTCAAGAACATCACTGCTAAAAGCTAGTGGTAAATCAGTTTCTCAAAATCGTTTCCGGAGTAAAACTTATTTTTTCCAATCAGACCATTGGTTATGATCCACTTGTTCCAGCTGATGAAGCAGCAAAGTATAACATTGAGTGGATGGAGCTCGACAAACTGTGGCCCAAAGCTGACTACATTACCGTGCACACTCCTCTTATTCCACAAACTAAAGGTAGGTGTGATTTTGATTATTAACCTCTTCAAGTTGAAAATGAAGTCTAACCAATTTTCTGGGTAATAATTTTGAATATCTGCATGAAATCATTAAGTGCTATCACGTTTTTTTTTTTTTCTTCATTCTGGTCCTCTGTTGTTTTGCAATCCAAGCAGACTTTTGAGTAAAATTATAATACAAATCAAGTGGATCCGTATTACTACAGTCCAACAAATTATGTGAAGATTCATGTTTATAAATAATTCTAACTTACTGCTCAAAAATTTTATTCACAGGTCTCCTGGGTGATAAAACATTCCCGCTTTGCAAAAAGGGTGTCTATGTGGTGAACTGTGCACGTGGTGGCATTATCGATGAGGCTTCACTGCTGAAGGCCTTGGAGTCAGGACAGTGTGGTGGAGCAGGGTTGGATGTGTTCGAGACTGAACCCCCAACTGGTGAGTTACCTCAGTTTAAAAATTTGTAACACAGAGAGTCAGTGAGTGAGAGCAGTTTTCAAATGAGTGTCAAAGAAACAAATAAATCAAAAGTAATCACTGTTCTTAAATGAATCACAAAGCAAAGCTTTTCGTACGAGGCACGAAGTGCCGAGAGTAAAAAAAGAGACTGTGATTAACCCACAGTGACTGCTGTATGCGGCATTTGACGTGAGGATATGATAGGATTTCAACTGACGCGTAACACAATCGCATGTTTACGGTTCGATCATGCATAGCAATTTGAATTAACAACAGATCGATTTGTGCTACAATTGTACCGTGACAGTGAATTTAACTAGAAATACGGTCAAATGGGACTCCTCTGCTCCCTGTGCAAGTAACAATCAGTTTTGGTTTAACAAATTTCTGATTAGATGAAAAGGTGGTCTGGACAAGATTTTTTAAGCTAGTCATTTAGGAAAGTAGATAATGGAAAACCAATTACTTTCCAACATTCAAATGAAAACCATTCTATCTTGAAACAATTTTATGTTATTTATCGTCTGGTTTTTTATTGTTCACAGGAGTATCAGCACAGCTGGTTCAGCATCCTAAGGTGATAGCCTGTCCTCATCTTGGTGCCAGCACAGTTGAAGCACAGACCAGAGTTGCAAAAGAGATTGCTGAACAGTTTGTAGATGCTGTACAGGGGAAGTCACTCTTTGGTGTGGTGAGTGATCAGAAATATTAAGCTTTTCTTATTAGCTTTTGCTTGTTGCAGTAATTTTTCTGTGTGGAGAGAATGTTAATATGAGTTACTATGAAGTAATCTGCATGACACACGTTTACATGTATAGTAATTTATTCTGAATAAACTCTTGATACTCCTCGATAACTGTACTGTAAAACATGCAGTGACGAGAAATACAGAAAATGTCAACTAGGTGACACTGTAAGTTGTAATCTCCTAGATAGCTTTTATTTGAATCATTTTGTCACATATCACTCCTCCCCAACCATCAGTGTGGAAGGAGCGTTGCATGGCAACCCAATATTGTCTGTGTAGGAGACTAACACGGTTGTGATGAATCACCAAATTTTTTTTTACCAAATAATATTAATGGAAAACCAGTCAGGATGATCACCCTTATCTTCAGCTTAAAATTGAATGTTTTTTCTGTTTCATTTTACCATAGATCAATGCAGCATTCTTAACAGAAGCCCTCAAGCCCCATGCACAGCCTTGGTTAAGCTTGGGAGATAAACTTGGTAAGGTTGGCGCATGCCTTGCTCAAGGAAAAATCTCCAAGGTAACAGTGACAACACATGGTGTTGAAATGAAGTCTGCAGGTCACTACATCAGTGCTGCAGTGTCAGCAGGAATTATTGGAGGAAACGATATTAATTTGGTGAACTCTGCCGTTGTTGCCAAAGAGAAAGGATTTGAGGTATTCCCTGAATTCAACTTGAAATTTAGCTTTTGACACTGTTTGAAAGTGGTTATGTTGTATGTGCCATGTTGTCAGTAATTTTAGAAACTTGGATGAAATCCTCAGGTTTAATGTCTGTGCTGATCATTTTAAACATGGAAATTGTAGTTAACTATTTAGTCTTCAATGTATGGTAATAAACAGCTCAGCTCATAAAGCATTATGCTGTTAAATCAGTCTAACAAAGTTAACAACAAAGAGCGGCTGGTACTTTTCGGTCACTGTTATTCGTATGGTATTGCAGTGTACTAGCATCTTCTAGCATGGTGGTCCCTAGAAAGTTTTAGTTGCAGGATTGAGCAGTTTGCTGCACCTTTTTGGTCTATTGAATTCGTCAAGGTTGCTGGGATTGCCCACCATGGGAGCGGTGTTGGTCACAGTGGAATCCTCTGAATATCCCAGGCACTTATCTTCCACACAGTACAGTGCAGTTGTTAATTGGACATGCATTAGGAATCATGGGTAAACTTTGATGTTGACTTCAGGAGGATGGAAGGGGTGGGAGAAACATTACTGAGTCCCATACATAGATAGCAGTCTAACCACTGCTGATGGGACTGTGTCCCCTACCCCCCTTCTCTTGATCGCACTAAATCCTGTTTGTTTTTGCAACTGAAACAGACACTTTACAACTATTATGATTAATATTTAGTTGACTGCGATAATTATTTTGTGATGCTGACTTAGATATTAATTTGCAGTCTTCACCCATTTCTTTTTTATACAAGGTATCGTGTAGTCATGTTGATGCTATAGAGCTCCCATACACTGCAGCAGTATCAGTCACAGTCAACAGTGATGGCAAAGATACCACAGTAACAGGAGCAGTGGTTGGTGTTGATGTTCCTGTCCTAGCCAAGTACAACAGCCTGGTGTTCAGTGGTGCTGTGTCACTCTCTGGAAACTTGTCCTTTTTCAAAGGAAACCCTGGAAAGGTTTTGGCTGAAGTTGTGCCTAAGTTTAGTGACAATGGTGCAATCAACTACCTCCATGTTGCAGGGGGTGGTGCAGAGGGCATTGTTGTCATCTGCACCTCATCTCCAATCTCTGCCAATTGCCCTAGTGTTTCATTGTAATTGTGGTCAGGTCTTGGGATGTCACTAGTCTTGAGTTGGATTGTCATGGAATGCTTCTCACCAGCCAAGGACAAGTTGTAGCCGAATTGTAGCGGTCATGAGGTTTCGGTGAAACAATGTGAACATAGTCAGACACTGGCAAAATAATAGACTAAAGTGTTAGAATGATTGTATAAAATATGTATCCAAACAGCATTCTTTCAAAGAATGAATTTCATGTCTTGAACTGATATGAAGATGCTAGTTTTACTTTGCTGACATAGAGAGTGAAGATGTGTCGAAGTGCTTCTGGAGAAGTTTTGTTGTGACTCAAAGCTGAAGTTTGTTTGACTCAATTTTAAGCACATGGATGCAGGATATTATATGCATATATCACAGGAGGCAAGTCTAAGTCATGGACAGATTGAGAACAGTGTGGCTTGAAATTAATCAACAAGGGAACATTTGCTTCTCCATCAGCTGAAAACTGAGCTGCTGTATAAGACTGATAAACAACTTGTAGCTGAGATAATTTATTACTTTATTTCCTCTTCAGTATATCTTGTACAACAGTTCTTTCGATGTTTTGCATTCTGGAAGTTTCAAGTTCTAATAAATTAACTAAAACAGCAAAAGACACAGCTCTCTTAAGAAGCCAGACGGTGATTGAGTTTTTGCTGTTTTCCTTGTTTCCCCTTACCTTCTTACACCCTTCTTATCACTGGTCGTAATAATGGTGGCTTGGCAATAATAACATTAATGTACATGTAAATAGTAATAAATCCCTCTCTTCAGGTAAATATTAAATAATTAATGAGCCATATCTTAATTCAACTTGGCCCCAAGGCATAAGTACATGTAAATATACATTAGTATAAGGGCCCTTCTTTGTCTAATATTTTACAGGTCATTAAAAAGTAGGTATTTTCACTTCATAAAATACTGCTGTGAGATAACTTAATAAATACTTGTGTCAAGCATGCTGCCATTTGAGACATGCAAGGATAAAATATGATTAGATGTAGGATTCTTATGATAATGTATTTTGCATTCTCGAAAAGACAAATTTTGTTGTGCCAAAAATAAGAATAACACCCTTTAAAAAGTAGTAGTACAATAAAATCTTGCACTAAATTTTGTACTTTATAATATAAATATAAGTGACCCAATCAAGGTTTGAGTCCTTCGACATTTTATTTCAAAGTCACAGTGATATACTTAGTATACTGTAAGTCATTGCCATCAGCCTGATTACTTCAGATTTCTTATTCATAAGTTATTTCTTCATGTTCCCTGTTCTCATATAGAAGCATAACCACTCCGACTTGAGCCTCCTCCACATAGTCTTCTCAGTGAATGAGACGTAAACACACAGCCATCCTAAAAAGAAAACATCAGGATAATTAACAGACGAGTGCAGTAAAGGTGGCTAGTGTTGGAACATTGAAGTTGATGGGAAACGAAGCTGTTTCCCAAAGGTCCAGTCATTAAGTATTTTGCTATACTTCCAAAATTAAAAGTAGAAAACTGCAAGAAATGATCTGCTTGATCCCTGGCTGACAGGCATCAACATGAACAACCTGATCATGTGCACATTGAAAGTTCAAGTTGTTGTTTCCTGGAGGAGTTAGTTTAGTTTTGATCCATGACCAGTGACAAATTCTCCTCCATGCAGGAAACATATTCAAGTAAGGAGGTATAACAATAATATTATTACTGAAGCCACGGGGAGCGGTCCACCGGGAAATATCCATTATTAGTATATACTAAAACAGTGGATAGTGTTAAAACGCAAGCACTGATTGGCTCATCAAACTCCGCATATCCTGTGCTATTTACCTCCGAGCAACTCGGGAAAAAATGGCTTCCCAGTTTGTATCCGTGACAAGTGAAGAAATCATCCAAATTAATTTTTTGTGGGGTATATTATCTCACTGTTTTAGTATACACTAAAACAACTATTCACCTCAGTGTCCGTGGCTAGCGTTGGATATTTACCGCGGCTCGGTAAATATCCACCGCTAGCCACCTCCACTTCGGTGAATAGTTGTTAACTAGCCACTGGAGGGGAACAATATCACTTGAAAAGTTTAAGAGTCCAATCTCAAATGAACATGATAAACAAACAGCAGAGTTGGGAACAGTGTTTTCGCCAGACCGCGCCATTGCGGGAATCCCGTGTTGCATTCAGAGAAGGCCCCCAGAAAAATTGAGAAAGGGCCAATTTAGCCCATTACTCTTACAAAGCTGCATGCAGGCTCAAGGTGGCTCCCTAGAGTTTTTACGAAACACCCTCCCTATAGAGCGTGAGTTAGGAAGGGAAACGTAGTTAATTTTTGAGTTATTTTTTTGTAAAAAAATACCTCTTAGTCGGCGCGTCGAGTATGTTATGGACGGGTCAACGGATCAGTGAGTGAGAGATGTATGTATGTCACACCAATCAGATCGTATCTACTATAAACAGCCAATCAAATTTCTTGTTTTAAAGGTAAATGATATATGAGAAGATTTGATCCCGATACAGTTCAGAACGGCCATATTCATTCTTCTATAAAAGAGGAGAAAGTATTCATATATTGGGTTTACTTCAGCATTTTCTGTGGGTTAGGCTGAGGATTTCATGAGCCTTGAGGTCTGAAACAGTGCTTGAGCTAGTTGTATGCAAATGAGTGAGATATTTTTTTTTATTTTTAGTTACAAAGGTAACTTGATATTTTTGTTTTTCACAAGGAGCAAATTCAATTAGACGTCATGCATCGTTGCTTCTAGTTCTTAGGAAATGTTTTAGAGGAGACGGGACTATTTTGATTTAATTTTGAAAGAGTTTGAACGTTTACAATAGGTACAGGAAACGATTATTTCGTTGCATGCAGATATAGAGAGATATTATTTTTTAGTTACAAAGCTAAGGGTAATTTGACAACAATTAGAGCTGATACATCGGGCGTTTTCCATTTACCAAGAGATTCCGGAAATTCCGGTTGGGATGTAAATGGAACATGATTTTTCGGTTTGTTCCACTGGAAAATTCCCGGAGAAAGTGGAACT
This sequence comes from Platygyra sinensis, assembly GCA_019787425.1. Lineage (NCBI taxonomy): Eukaryota > Metazoa > Cnidaria > Anthozoa > Scleractinia > Merulinidae > Platygyra > Platygyra sinensis. Next base: position 125,392 of record JAHPZR010006324.1, read on the forward strand.
TCTGAAAAGGTAGTCCCGTTTTCCCGGTGGAAATTTTCCGATGGAAATCTGTGTTCCATTTACGGGTTTCGCAAAGGTTTACCAGTTCCAGGCCGCTCACAACCATTGTTTTTCATACCTTCGGGAAATATGGCGGCTACTTCGTCGGCTTCCCCCTCAGCTTTCTACGAATGTTCAGTGTGTCATGGGCTGGCTCCTGACTTAGAAACATTGCTACATCACAACTGTGCCATGTATGCCAATAGCCCGGCAAATGGTAAGTAGTATTCATCGAAAAACAAAATTTTGTATATGTAAATAAAACTAAATAAAAGTAAATAAACAAGGTCATGTACGATCTTCTGTCATTCATCCTTTCACAGCAGCTGTTTCAAATGATCCCTTGCCAACTAGTTCAAGTAACAACCTTGAAAGATGGTTGGACGAAGATGTTCGGTTGCTTATCACCACTTGGGCTGAGCACAAGGACATGTTTGGAAGCAAGGCTACAAAGAAAGAGGTGTTTGATAAAAAATACATCGGAAATACATCGGACGGTGAAGGGAGCCTGGGAATGAATGGGACGAGTGTGTCAAATGGAACACGTTCTTCACCGATAAACATTTCCCACTGAAGTTTCCGAAATTTTCCGGAATCTTTTGGTAAATGGAAAACGCCCATCGTCACCACTTGTTCCCACGAGATGCTTGCTATTTTTAGTTACAAATGGTAACTTGACACTTTTGTTTTTCATATGGGAGCAAATCGTTCCCACGAGATGCTTGCTACTTTTAGTTACAAATGGTAATTTGACACTTTGGTTTTTCATTTAAGAGCAAATCGTTCACACAAGATGTTTTCTATTTTCAGTTAAAAATGGTAACTTGACACTTTTGTTTTTCATATCGGAGTAAATTAAATTAAACTTTCAACGTGTCAGAACGGTTTTTTCTCTTTCTATTTTCGATGAAGAGGAGTTGTGTAAAAAGGGTAAACTTACGACTCTTATAAAATGCGATAAGGTCTGTTAACTTGAGTATTTTGAGCAAAAATTCCTCTTGGGGGTTGGAAGGGCTATGTGATCGATGAGTGAGGGAGTTATGCATGTGCGCGTGTCACACCAATCACGGTGTGGGTATCAAAGAACGAATCAAATTGCCTGTTAGAAAATAAGATGGTATCTACATTAATTTGGAGAGTATTGCACGTTGTTCACTCAAACATTTGATTGCTTACTATTTAGCTATCTTACAATTACCGATGTAACATGGTATGTTCATCATAAATTCCCAGTTTCTTTCTTGCTGTACATCGCAACCAAAAAAACTTAACTAAATCATTACTGTAAACAGTTCTACGAATGCTCCTATCACAAAAAAATAACTCTTGCACGCTTTGCGTGCCTATGTTTCTTAAAGTTTTCCTCTTAGAGATTTACCACTATGGGTACTGTTAAAATAAGGCTTATGTTTTGGTTGTCAATTTTTGGATTAAGTCCGTTACCATGGTAACATCTCATCTAATGACAGGCAGATATATTCCTCATTTTGACCTAAACTCCTTAATATTTATACTTTCCTTCAGTGAAATTTTTTCATATTTCGCCACATCATGGAAATGTTGCCTGACGTTTTGAACTGGTAAAAAGTCAAGGGTTTCCAATATTCGGTAATTTCTCATTATTCTAAATAGGAATCGTATGTGGTTACAACTAAGCCAAATTTAAAAAAAATTCACCGAAGGAAACATGAGAAACTTAGCATTTATTTTCTCGCGTGACGTCACAAAAATTAGAAAAACACGCGTGGTATTGCGCGTGAGTATTGGCGCGCACTCATTTGACGCCATGTATCGCGTGCGAGAAAGCAAGAGTAAATTAGAGCTCTTTTAGCAGATATTTATAGAGCTTTTTTGTCACATTTTTTGGCCCTTGGCTTAAACACACGTTTGAACGGAGTTTGAAACTATTGCTACTTATACCGAAGTGATTTAACGCCTTTCAAGTGCTGAAGTGATTTCGTTTCTGCTTAGGGTTACTTGCGTCATTTTTGAACGCGCGATAATACTCACGTTTGGCAGGCAATGGTAGCGTGCGCTATTGAGTCACAGTAAAACTCTAGGGAGCCACCTTAACCAGGGCCGTACCTAGGATTTTTTGTCTGCGGGGGCAAACTCCACAAACCCTCAGAGGGATCTCCCATATACAGACAGGGTTTCTAGTCGGACGTTTTGTTTGCACCCCTATTAGTTTTCCTGGCGGGGGCAACTGCCCCCCCCCCCCCCCTGCCCCCCCGCTATGTACGGCCCTGTTAACCAGGCATAGTTTTCTAATAACCATCCCAAGGCTCAAAATTGTGACTGATTTGGTCGCTAGTGAATTAACAATTTACAATGCAACTAACATTCTTTCTTGGCGATCAAGAATTCTGGTTCAGTCGCTATAGTCACGACTTCATTTCTCTACGTTGAGGATCAATAACGGTTTTTTACGCACACCTTATGTTCTTCCAGAAAACCATATTGACAGATCTACGCTTCTAAAACACTCAACATAAAAAAGGAGTCAATCCATCCTTTTGCTTTGTTGTATTGATTCTCTCACATCGGAAAACTTTTAAATGGCGGACCCTGTTTGAAATCACCCTTTTTACGATAACTGCAGAAATTCACGCGCGCTCATTGGTTAAATTTTATTGTCCATATGCGGACATACACATGAATTTGAAATTCATGCAACGCGTCAGCGAGCGAGAGCGGGCAATTCGACAATTTGTTATCGTAAAAAAACAAATTGATGTCAGTTTTTAATGCGCCTGTCCTGTTATTGACAATGAATTTCGTCATAACATTGTCAAAGTAGTCTGCAGATCCACTCGGCTATCGCCTCGTGGATCCACACTACTTTGACAATGTTATGACGAAATTCATGATCAATAACAGGACAGACGCATAAAAAACTGACGTCAATTTGTTAAACAATGCATTGCAAACCTTTAGTCATTGACTACGTCATGTATGCCTTTGTATTGTTCTCTTGACAAGGGTCCTTCATACCGGACCTTCATACTAGTATCTGGCGACCAGACATTTGCATTTGGCGACTATTTTTAACCAATTATTATCTATTGGTCCCTTTACTAAAAAAATTGGCCCCTAAAACAAGTCTTTAGGGGCCACTTTGGCTCTCATGTAAAATTTTCTGGCAGAAAAACCGGTTGGGAAAATACTTTGTTCGAGTGTACGAAGTTATGTTAGGCTAATTTTCTGCATGCTTTTCAGTTCGCATTACAATAGGCTATCAAAGTCTCGAGAGAAATTCAAGCAGTGACATTTAAAGTTCGCAATATATGAGACTTGAGAGATGAGAGTCTCGTATCGCGAAATGTGTATCTGGTATCGCGTGGTAACTTGCTTTTGAGTGGTACTGTATATACCAAACAGTCAAGTTCTACTACTTACAGTACTTGTAGCAACCATAAAGTAACAAACCTTCACTAAATGAGGGAAGTCTGCCCAAAATGAGTAGTTTGGAAAAACCTCTTTTCCCTCAACTTGTCTGGCATACTTGTTGAACAAAATTCCACCAATGACATAAGCAATTAACAGACAGCAAAACCTGAAAAAGTTTCACAATGCAATACAGAAAACAATATTACCTAAGGATATCAATCTTCACAAGCACAATCTTGTTAATCTTTAACCTCTCCCTCTGGAATGTGATAGAGAGGTAATTTATCACCCAGGCGATACCTCCTTTAGTTAATAGGAACCCCTTAAAAACCCCTTAAGGTAGTTTTCTTGGTCAGGACTACTCAACAAAAACTCCACTGTAATTGCAAACTAAGTATACTGTAGTCTGACAATGTGTAGTACTTAGGAATGACACTGGGAAAAATCATGTACCAAAGTGATCACCATCTAAAAGCTTATTGTCAATGTTTTGCATTAAATACATATTACTGGTAAGTTTACAATTTTTCCGACAATGGGGAAATTTGTGTTAAAAAAACTAACATTGTTAAATGCATTTCACACACTGTTAATACAGCTTCAGTTAACACTTCTCCAAAATGGACATCTTCTATTATTATAAGGGCCACTCATAAAGCACGAGAGATGCAGTGGCTCATGGTTAGTGTGCTAGACTCGCCCTGGTTGGGGATATTGTGTTGTGTTCTTGGGCAAGACACTTTACTGTCACGGATAAAATGGGTACCAGTGACCTTTATGCTGGAGGTAACCCTGTGATGGACTAGCATCCCATCCAGGGGGGAGTAGAAATACTCCTAATCACTTCATGCGGCTGAAACCGGAGTAGCCTCTTCCAGGCGTTCAGTTAGCTGGGAGCAGCGCGATAAATGGCATGCGAAAAAAAATAAAAAAGCACGGGAGAAGAAGCGCTGCGCCCAACTAACTGAATGCCTGGAAGGGGAAGAGGCTAAAACGGGAGATACAGCCTACCCCCAACCTGAGGTGTTTTCGTCCCAGAGCATTCATTTGCCATGTTATTTTTGTCCTTTTTCATCCCCCTTTCGACATTCATCCAAATGCAATAAAAATTCAACCACACTCCGATCAACCCTTGACTTACAATGTTATAAGTTTGCACAAGAACAGAAGAGAAGCTAAA